>JAQIXS010003526.1:0-17868 GCA_034700785.1 Rossiulus vilnensis | reverse complement strand
CGCTGCATGCTGGGTAGTCCCAGCATGCAGCGACCTCCCTCGATGATAATTTTAACTAAAAGGTGATCTTCGTTGCACCACGTCGCTCATAAATATATTTTGATGGATGAAGAAAACTAGCAACTACAAACCGTAAGAAATGGCTGAAAAATCACAAGATTTCAACATTTCAGGTACGTTAAATTAAAACAAATCTATTCGTAGTCATGTAAGGTTTTTTCGTGCATAATAAAGGGCGGAAAAATCTACCTAAATATCTATAAATATAATCAAAGTGAGAAGAAGAAGAACTAAACGCTAAGGGGGGATACCCCTTCTGGCTATGGAAGTGAATACGTGCAGAGGTTAGCATGATGCGAGAAAAAATTATGCATAGAGCTTAGTTAGTTCGAGCCCAGCCCCGTTTCCCGGGCACCTTAAGTTGGTCGTTACAGGGGCTCTTAACTTGGGTTAGTGGGAGTTGCCGTGGCTTTCGAAAAGTTCAGTGCTAAACGATATGTTGTTCATAGTAGTGACTCATTGATGTTGGAGAACAGTTCCTTAAAATAGTCTAGGTCGGCTGGGCGATACTTGCGTCGAACCGTCCCTGCTATGTTACTGATGATTTGGGCCGTGCAGTCTAAGTATAGATGTGTCCAATTTGGTGGAGACAGTCGACATAGGGGGCATGCCACTGTGATGTCCGGTGCGAATAGAGTATTGGGCAGGGGAATATAATACGGACTTGTTCGGAGTTGGATGACGAATTTTTTCAATGAGAATGGGATATTTAATTGAAAGTAGTCCCAAGCGTTAAGAGGGTGTTTCAGCAATTCGCGATACATCGGGAAATGCATTGAAATGTCTATTCTCGTATTGATTTCATGCTGTGTTTTGGTGTGGAATGCTTTGTTGACTGAAAAATATGTCGCTTGGATTTGTTCGGTTGTCAGGGTAGGCAGGGTTGTGGGTACCCCGGCCGGGAGGTGTTCTGACACTAGGAGGATGAATTTGGCCAGTGGATTGTATTTGTCGGGGGGTTTGCTGAGCCAGTGAATAAATAAGATCTCGGTAAAATTCGACGATGTATTGCCTAGTGATGTTTTGATCCAAAAGTTAAAGGTATGTTTTATGATGGACATCTGAATTGGTATAAGATTAAATTCCTTTTTGATCATATAACCCGGCGTGGATCTATCGAGACTGAAGGTCTTCCGTAAAAACTGTTCATGTACGCCGTCAAATGGATCATTGTGGCTCCAACTCCAGAAAGGGGCATTATATGTGACGCTGGGGGTGAGCAAGGAATTAATAAGTTTAATGTGTGTCGGTATGTTGTTTAACTTTTTTCTAACGAATAGATTGATTAGTATGTTAGTTTTAGTCTTGACGACGTTTCTTAGTCTTTCGATGTGTTTTCTGAAGGAGCCATTACATTGAAAGGTAACTCCCAAGTATTTCCATATCTTGACCAGTTCTATTTCCTTGCCCTCATAATGAAATTTGTTTTTGTGAGATCTTCTGGTGCCGCGAGCAAAAATTAAAACCTTTGACTTTTTTAGATTTAGTGTAAGCTTGTTTAGTTGTAGGTATTTTGCAAAGCATTTGATTTGACGAAATTTGATAAAACTTCTTTAATAAACCGGCTAAACATCTGGAAATAATTGACTCTTTTTCGATCCAAAGAAGAAGAAAGAAACAAAAATATTCCATATTATCTTTTTGTTTTAAGAAAAACTATAGATTTCGTGAAATCCTTGTTTAAAAAGCGCAGCTTAATTTATAACTTTATGATGGATACACTGGGGTTCCGTCACTCTTCTCATCTGTTCTCATCAAGTTTGCGTTGCTATCATGGAAGGATTACCCATTAGTCAAAAAAATCTGCGTTTCGTTCATAATACGTGTTTTCTAAACAAAACATGTGAAAAAACCGGGCAAAGATTTAGTGTTTTTTTCTAGTTTTTGTAACGAACAAAGTCGCCCAGGGAATTTTTTTAATAATAATATTTCCAAACGAATAATTCATGGGAAAGCGGGTAAAGAAGTTATAATCTGTGATATCGTTGTTATAACGATGTTGCCTTCGGCGATCCGTTAATAATAAATCTCACAATCAATCTTTTTTGGAAATGTCAACTTTTCGATTGTTGGCTCGAGCAAACCTCCAGGGTTTCTTTTAAAATATTCACCTACAGAGTCACATTCATTAATATTTCGTAACCACTTTTACTGAATTTATAGAATAGCATAGCTAAATGCCGGTTTTAGGGAGGCTAAATCGGACAAATTGGGGCGAAAATCTGAATAAACAGCAAGTGCAAAATAGGAAGAGAATGAAAGAAAAATGCTCGTGAAATTTTTAAAAATGCAGTAGTTTTAAACAAATTCGTTTATACAAATGTTGACTAAAATTTCTTAGTTGTAATCTTTTTTTAATCACATATGGCGTTTCATTGATTAATAATATTTCTAAACAAAAAAATTAGCAAATGTTAGAAGAAATTCATCCTTTATAAAACTTCCTGATTTATGGTGTCATTTACAGTATAGGCTTAAGGCTGGGTTAGTTTATTTCCTGGTCGACTCGACGCGTTAGCTTCAAAATACGCATTACTTATGCGCAGAAAGTGATATCACATCGGCCCTCGCAACCAAGGGGTGTCCATAAATTGCCAGACACTAATTTCGTGTGCCCCACTTCTCCCTCCGCCATGACGCCACGTATATCGATTTATTATCACACAATTCAGACGATCATGGATTAGAAAGGGGGAGGGCTTAGCATATTTGGGCAAATAAATTTCATCTTGAGTGACGATTTAAGCTTCTGAGTTCGGTGTGATCTGTCAAAAGCATGTTTTTTAAGAATCCAACTTTTTATTAGTTTGTGTTGTTGTGTAATCTGTCCATATCGACCACTGATGTTCTAAAAAAACCATGTACAGGTATGATTAGGTAGAGTGATTTATCTGCTAGTCGGTAACTAGAATAAGGAATAAAATTGGCATTTTCTTGATAAATGAGGCATTCGAAGCGCAAGATTACAATCCGCACATTTCAGTCAATTCTGGAGAAAAATAATTGAAAGGAAAGAAAGCGTGGCAAGTGTTTGTTTAGCTTACGTAGTCGAAACATCCTAGTGCCTTGAAAAAGCGTTTGCTTAATATGCCAATAGCATAACAATTTTGCAAGCAGACACTATACTGTAAACAGCATGTAGCCTAGTACACTGTTCACAGTGTTTACTGTATAGCAATCGTTAATAAAAATATCGAAGGTTCTTTGGTAAGTCGTATCCGCTATGGTTGTCTATCTTGAAGATCGATGTACCATGAAAGAAAAATGCATTTTGGAGTCATAAAACGCATCCCAATTTTGAGAACATTTATGATACCTGGTTACATGTAGAATTGTAATCCAACCATATGCATGTAGTTCCAAAGAAGCTGTGCATAGCCTTAGATAATGAATATACAGTGTACATGTAATCTTGTTGAAATGGTAGTAATTTTAATTCGTCTACCTTGCTAAATTTTATTTATTGATCCTACCAGGAGATGATATTGAAATTCTACGTTTTTATAAAAAGCCATATCTGTGTATTTCCTGTAAAAATAAGAAAACTAAGCCAGTTTTTTATTTTTATTATAAAGAGTAATTCAATCGAATTGTGCAGATTCGTTTTTTTTTTCTGAAAATAGACCTGTAATGACCAGAGGTCAAAGGGCTTAGTACCGCCGGAATAGGCGGGAAGGTCACCCACATTCCAATGTGGCATGAGGCGAAATACTTGCATTCCATTCGGGATTAGAATGGAATGCAAGGTGACGTAAGAGAAATAGGAGAGACTGGAAGGCAGTCTGCACTGGTCTGTTGTTTGGAGGAGGACGTTCTGTGCTGGCGTCCATGGCTTTACTGAGAGCCAGTTGGCTCTGACCTGTTGTCACCTGAATGGGGAGAATTGTTGGCTACACCCATGATTGACTTTGAAGTGCGCTGCTGTATTTCTTTTCGGATTTGGGAAGTTACCGAATTAACGTTATTCAGTTCCATCATTACTCCGGTGCCGTTTGTGAATTCTTGGTCAGCTGTCGGAAGGATCCGAGAAATACTACAGACCTGAGGAATGGACTACGGGCACGTGCCTAGGCATCAACCCCTGCATTCACTTCTGAATCCGTAATTGGTTATGCATCAAATTAAATTGGCTAGGGACCACCGTTTCTCCGAAACAATTAGTATGCAAATTAGCTAGCTTTCCTACGTGTATTTAGACAGCGGGCATACGCATGCTTAGCGTGATATGGGGCCAACTGTTCATGTAAGTGACGTGCGTTCACTGAGTCATCCAGGTCACTCTATGGAAAACATCACTACACAACACCTGTTTAATATTATTCCACATGTTTACAGTGTCTATGCACCCAAGCGGTTTTTTTTTCATGTATACACCTGGATAAGTTCGAACTAATCATACGCGGTGCTGACGAATAAACATCGATGTCTAAAGGTTATTCAACTTCAAACGATATTTTTTGTTCGTTTGTTTGTTTTTTAGTAATGTACTCCTACCGGGACTTATTAATCGGAAAAAACACTGTATGCATAAATTATATTCCGTGTTTATCTCGTAATTTCGGTAAAGATGGCTTAATTAACCGAGATTGATCTTGACTATTTTTTCATCTACTCAGTAATAATAAAAAAATGTAGGCAAAGTCAGTGTGCCAGATCTTGCAGTTTATGTACTTGGCATGAACATATTGACGTTGTCACAACTCACAAGCGTTTTTCAAACTCTGTTGAAGTCATTATAGTTATACATGCATTTGTGCGTGTGACGCATTTCCAAAACCCATTTCGAATTTGAATAGAAAAATGCGATAAATTCTGTTTGCAGGGGTAGAGAGGGTGAGGTGTGCCTCTTATTGAATAGGAAGCCCTTGTCAGATCCATGAAATTTTGTACTCATTTGACCGTTTGACGTCATCAATCGATGCCGTTCGATTGTGATTTTTGGATGTAGGCCTGTATTGATTCTCAATGGGCGTTTGTTTGTCACGAACACGCACCATTATACCAATATGGATGTAAAGCATTGTGAAACCTCCGGCAGCTAAACCGCCTAGATGTCCCAACGGCTGTTTTTAGAAGCGAACGTATATATTTACATACACCGAGGGGTGTTTTATTATGCCCAAGTACTCGTACATCCTTTCTTCTCATCCTTTGCTCGTTCTCTAAGTACAGTGGCAGCTTGATTATCCGAGGTGGTCAGGACCGTTACTAACTCGGATAATCGAAAGTATTTATAGGTAGGCTATAATAGGCATGAACGAGCGAACACGGATGAAAATTATTCTGTCTGAACATAATTAGCAAACAACTCGCTTTTGATCAGTTTTAATCAGAGTTTATAACCTCCATCCAACCCATTACACCTCCACGCTTTTCCCTTCCTTGGTAGAAGACTTTTTCAATGTTTATCTGCTCAGAACATCGGTTAATCAGAGTGCTTATCGGATAATCGAGTTTCCATTGTACAGATTTGCTTGGTTCTGACTCGCACATTTCTAAAATGCGATGTTTACTTTGTTGCAAATTAAGAAGAAAGAGACGTGCATGTTATTAATGCGCTGTCATTTGCTATTATATTTTATTTTTAAAAAAATCATTATTAAAATGAATGTAATAATGGTGTGATTATGAATGGTCGCAATAGACGTCATTCGATTTCATCGCGGCATGATGTTTAATTAATAACAAGCTGCTTGAGAGACAGCCAGTTGTAAAAATGGAGAACATTAATCGATTTGAATATGCGTGGAATTCATTTTTCGTATTGATTAATTCTGTTAATTTACAGGGTGAATCATAAATCTGTCACGGTACCGGTACTATAGTCTTTCCCAAAATCGAATATACTGGGAATTTAAATGGACCACTAGAGTGAAAGAGCCTGTTTAGCTATTAATCTTTCCTGTCTCATGACTAATTTTGCATCCGCTGGTCATCGGTGTGGCTTTCTCTATGCTGGAAGACATACACAATAAGCTGAATATCTCTTATTGGTTTTGGCGCAGTATAATTCTAGTTTTGAACAGACTAGAATGGTACTGAGTCTTTACCAAAGAGAGCTATCCAGTTTGTAGATTACGTCTTCCGGCATGGAGAAAGTCGCACTGATGCCCAATAGATGGCTAATGAGTTATGGGACTGGAATGATTACATTTATTAATTGCAAACAGGCTGTTGCATTGTATTAGTCCATTTGAGTTCCGCAGTTGCATTCTAATTTTGGACAAACTAGGAGAAGGTGAAATTGTGCCTTGCTCTCATGCATCACGAAGTTATTTTTACAGAAATACGCATTTATGGAGGGAGCATGTTTTTGGATTGTTTATGCTTGGAAGCATTTTTTTGCAAAGATTATTTCTATCGGTTTTTGGTACTTTTTTCGATGAAAAGGCGCGAAACCACCGTCTTGTGGAAATCTTCAAGCGTTTGTTAACATCTTGCTGCACAAGACGGTGAAATAAACAAGATTGATACCGTTTATCCAGCAGGTTTATCGCCCACGCCGCCCAGCTATATGAAAGAGACCAATCGAGGTTATTCCCTCGGTGACCGTTGCACGAACTCTTATTCCATGTCAGAGCTCCATTAAGTCCATTAGTGGTAATTACTCTTCGATTGTTTGGGACAAAAAAAGGCGAACGTTTATGGTTATGGAAGCGAGTTTTCTAATGCACTTTCACTTGACATTTTATCAGCGATTTAGGCCTATTTGTTGACATCAAGATGGCTTCCTTTCCCCATTCTTGGAATATTCGTATAATCGTGCGCTGCATGTCGACGATCTAATTTATGCTAATATTTTTCAAAACGCCGTTAGTGATTACAAGTGAGCGCTTTCGCCGTTTGTCATTTCTGCGATGCAGTGAAATGAAAGGCTTGGCAAGTCGGCTTATTTCCATAAGTTCGGAGGTACAGGGCCGTAAAAAGCGCTGTTTCGCAGCTCCTCATGAATAGTGATTAGTCGCTTGCTGCCAACGGCCAATGCGTTCCTCCAAACAGGAACGCTGACACTGTTGCCCTATGGACATTCTGCTATGAACAAATTATAATTAATGTAAGAGACCTCGTTAGAAATGGTACAATCTCTTGGCAGTGATTGCTGTTGTCGTTGGCGTTTCCGAGTGACGCAGTTTGTGGGGCTTCATTGGCATCGGCGTAAATTGGAGGCCTATATACGGGTTCGTTTAATATACTAAGATCATTTACGTGGAAAATTCACGATAACGAATTTTTTTTCAAATAATGTGATGTTTAGAGGGAATCGGGTGTCACAACACGTTATCCAGAGCTTGGCCGTGACATCGTATCGATTATTCGCCCACCTGACTGCGTGTAAGCTTGGGTGGCGAAAAGTTGTATCAAACGAGCCATAGTTTAGGTGACTGTCACGCATGCGCGCTATTTAACGCTTGGAAACCTTAGCTGCACCGTTTTTAACGTTTGTTTTATCAAGCCATCGTGATCCGCTGAAAATCATGGTATGCCTGTAAGCTTATAACATAGTGCACGCAACTGGTGAAATTGCGAGTCTTTGAAAGGCTCTGAAGATGATAGGGTTCCCAAAGAGGATTCCGACTCCCTGTAGGAACTGATTACCCATTAGGATATGTGCCATTCGTTGGGTTACGTGAAGTTTGGCGTTGGAAATGTTTTCGAAGTATTGTACCATTTACTACGGAAAATGTTGACATGAATTAATATTGATTGAAAAACTACCTTGGGGGAAAATGGAAGTGGATTTGTTATATTTCTATACGTACAGGTATTCTGCATTTTATGATATAGGAATACCATAAAAATGTATAACAAGATATTATTCTACGTTATCATTCAACAAATCTGAAAACGACTTATACATGTATATAAGCCAGCTTAATATGCGAATGTAATGTGCCTCTTTATTTTTTATTTTGAAATAACGCACTTGTATGTATATAACACGCAGTTTATAATTATGGCTGGCATGTGATTTGTTAGTACATATATTGATCTAAACGATAAGAAGTAGAGAAGTAGTCTTTCCATGTCCATTATCATTGTCATTATACTGTATCATCTCTGTAGCAGTTTTTCGATTTACGTTTGTGTATTCAAAAATGTAGTGTTTTACTGTTTGCGTGATAAAGTAGTGTTTTACTGTTTGCGTGATAAAGTAGTGAGATTAATGTAATAGATATATTTTCAGTATGCATGAGTATTATACGGTAAATAATCATTTCCCCCTATACCTGATGGTGGACAGAAATCCATATACATGTAGACTTCTTGTGATGAATCTTCTTGGAATGTTTTCCAACTCTGATAAATAGCCAATTAGTTCTGTTCGGTATTTATTATTGAGATCATTTTATTTATCGACGATTATTACTTTGCAATTGTTAGTTCCATATGCAGTACTCCACGGACCTGTAATGTATAAAATGGCCTTAAAAATTAATAAGTCTGTTGTTTTTCTGATTACTTGAATGGCTACATCGTTTCAAGTAGCCTACCAATTAATCGATTGATTAGAAGCTGGATTCCAGGCGAGAAAACGTAGCTAAGAAGACTAGTCGTAAACGTCATCAGTTTATGCTTTTTTTAAGTTTATATGATCGTCATTAATGTTTAGAGATACAATTATCCCCAGGGTGCATTTTGCTTATTTAAGCTTTTCTTCCATCTTGCTGTTTTCTATCGATTTTTTGGAAATTAGTAGGAGTAGCGTGCAGTTGAAAACTAATTACACGTATGTTGATTTGCGATGTTTGAATTTATGCTATTTTCAGAACGAGATATGTTCAGTGAAACCTTCTGCAAGGTTCAAGGCCTAGCAACAAATCTCATGTCGTTGCTAATCATTTGGTACAAAGCCCTTTTGGGTTTTGAAAGGTAACTTTCAATTTTCTCTTCTTATTAGTTTTTTTTGTCAGTATCAATCATGTTGCTGATTCTCTGTAACTGATGTCATTTCTTATTTAAAATTTGCATTTAAATTAACTGAATTCATAAAATGTTGTTCCCTGTAAATTGTTTTGATATAATTCAAAATCATCAGCAATAATAAAGCTTTGTGTATGAATAGAAATTGTAAAAACAATTTTTGCATAATATTCATAGTGGAAATTAATCGAAATATACATTTATTACAATATCGCGTAATTTCTTGGGTAAGCGTGGTGTTGATAGTGACGTGAACCTAATTTTGTTTTCTCGTCAGATACCTGAAATTCGTCAAACCGCAAGAATACGACATCACATTTTCCAAGCTGAACATGCAAATTATATTGTTTGGCATTTCATTCATCCTTTTATCAGCCGTTTCTGGTCCAATTTATGGATGGGGAAATTACGCCTACATGCCTGGTAGGACGTGCTTTCTTTGTTGTTGTTTTTGGGGTTTTTAAAATAAATTTGGTGCCCTGCGGGATATGGTATATTACACATACAGTATGTTCTGTGCTTTCCGTATTTAAGCACTTCGAGGGCAAACGCCTATTGGTACGGATCTTTTGAATTCAGGAATCTTATTTTGCAAGTGTCGAAATGCTCATAAATGGTCCCACACTAGTCAAGATAGTGTTCTCGAGGTATTAGCAGCATAACATACTTAAAATTTTTGGAACAGCAAAAAAATTATATCTTGCAAAAAAATTATGCATTTTATATTCGAATGTTTTATTATTCCAAATGGAAATTTCCATCCACAACAAACTAATGGAGTCAAATATGAGACCAAGTAGAAATTTAATGAGATCGCATTATTTATGAGACATTTTTCTATGGTACATACATGGGATTAGTCTCATAACTGAAGGGATCAAAATTTAATTTTTTTACTGGTAGGATCCTATTATTTAAGGCTGAACCAAACGGATGCTCACCATTCAAAAAAATGCTCTCACATTTTTTACTTAAATTACTTCTTATAATATACATGTCTTGGTGTCCTAAGGTCTGCGTCATTTTTTACAATTTAAAAATGCCCCGATGATTTGTAAAAAATGAAACATACTTTAAAAAGCCGGTTTTCCTACCTCCAATGCTCATCTTCTGTGGTTCATTTAGAGGAAAATCGAAATTGCAGATGTCACAATGTTTTTTTTGTTTTTTTTATTTATTTATTTTTAAATAGACAGGACATTTTCAAGGTACATTATTAAAGGATAACTTAGACCCTAGTGGACAACCAATTCTACACACGAAAAAATAAATTTAGCAATTATAACGAGCACTTGAACCAAAAATATGTAATTTTGGGCCGGGTTTATTAAAATATGAACAAATTCCAACCTGTGCGCTTTTTTCCGAACAGATATACATTCTTGTACATTCGACTTGAGCGCCCACAACGCGGTGACGTACTTCGTGCTGTCGTCCATTTCCTACGTGGTCACTCCTTACTTCATCATGGCTTACTCTTGCTTCTCCATCCTACTCAACGCCCAGTGCTGCGGCCGGAAGTGCGAGCCGTCGATGTTCCGGCCTCCAGATCCTTGGAACTCGATGCAGCGCCGCGATGTGGTGCTTCCTTTGTCGCTGACTGTGGTCGCTTCGTTCCTGCTACAAATTCCCAAATACAAACTGGACATTGAGCAAGCCCTCGACCCCCTGTTGGGGTCGCCGCCCACGCACTTTCTCTTTGCCGCCACTTGGCTGCAGACGTTCGCAATCAACTGCTGTTTCGCTTGCCTCGTTCTCTCTTACCATGTTTGCCAGACGTGCATCTTATCGAAACTGCAGTGTTTGTCTCTCTGGAAATCAACGGTGGTGGTGTCCAACGTTCGCGACGTGGACGAGGAACCCGTTATCGCCAGCAAGAAGCACAGATCGAGCCGGAAGTGGTCTTGCCCACAATGGTTGTCGTTGTACAAAAAGAAGAAGCAGCATCAGCAACCCATTCTACTTACCAGGTTGCCCACGATTTGACTGCGAATGAAAACTGACAACAGAGCTTGCACAGCTAATTTCCTTTAAAGTCTATCACCTTGCCAATCTTAAGTTCTCAGTAAGTTGCAAATTGCGTTGCGTAGAACGTGTAAATATTTTATCGAATGCGTATTTCGCGGGGGAAAAATTCACGGTGTGGAACTTGTTGCCTGGTTATCAGTAAAGTTTCGAGGAAAATGCACAAGCTCGTAATATATTGTAGCAGAAAGCTGCAGGAAGTGCATTAAGCACCGTTGATACCTTTTCGTGGTAATAACGTCGGTTTGTATCAATTTCGATACTTCGCCATGTCACTTACTGCACTTGCGAGCAAAGAAACTGGCCCATCCTTTAAAAGTATTTAAAAAACTGTATTTTGCTCAGCAAATAGATATTCAATTTAAAATCGGAATGGCTTGTTTTGTAAGCATATTATTGCTCTTTAAAATTCGCCAAATTGAAGTATAATTCCTTGATAATTTCTCCGGGGTAAAACCTTAACATAACTTCAATCTATTTGCATTTTTTGAGACAGCAGCATGCCTTTACCCCTTTCACTATAAAAGAGTTCGTGCAGGGAATACGATATTCTGAGATTACGAAGTTGCATGCAATGATAATGTTCTGCATAATTTGTTTGGGACACGATGGACCTACATTTTCTATACATTTTGTGAGAATTTATGGCATTGCGTTTTCAGGCAATTATCTTACGAAATTCAAGAGGAATTTTAGTCAATTTAGATGCATTTGAAAGTGTTATAAAAATTTTAAATTGTGCGCAAAACGAGCTATTCCGGTCTTAATTTGGATATCTACTTGATGAACAAAATTTATTGTTTTATTACGTTTAGGTGAGCCAGTTTCTTTGCTTGCAAGCGTAGAGTACTGTCGGTGATGTCCACCAGTGATTTTAAGAAGTCGGAGATCTGATCAGAAAATTAGATGTAGTTGGCCGCTTTAATAGCGAAATGGAATGAACCAAACTTTGGGTTAAGTCCCAATAGCTATTCATCGTCTTCATCCTGTACTTTATCCTTATTACTGTTGATCGTAATGAAGAAGAGGCATCTGGAAGAGAGCTCGAACGTTGGCGCTTTATTGATTTGCGTTCACGAAATTTGAAAAATGTTTCACGAATTATTTGCTCATTCACCGCATTATTGTTTATTCCATTCGGTGATAATCCAAAACAGAAATGTTTCAATTTTGAAATATTTCCAGCCAGTGATGACATTTTTGCTATGAGTTAACGGAACAAACGTGTACATAATGTTTTGTAGCAAGAGGTTGTGGAATGTGTAGATGCGGATAATATCGTTCTTACGAATAAATCTGTTAACCACATTTGTTATTAACATATCAACGCTTGTTTAGTCATTATTGAATAAATTTATTGTATTAGTGCGCACGGGAGAGGGTGGGGGACAACCGCCAGAGGTTGTTGGAATTTTGACCAAGCATCCACCCTACCCCCTTCTAATAAGCGAATAACCTCCTCTATTTTCAAATCCAATGCACAGGCTTTCAATTCAACTCAGTAGGCCTACCCTACTAGCAGCAAGTGATATGCTTATAATGTAAAATCAGGTGTAAAATTGTTATATTAAGGCTATTTAATTATTACGATCACATGAGCAAAGATGTAATTGCATCTAAACTTCTAACCCTTAACCTCCCGTCTATAAGGTTAACTATGCATGTAGATTGCTTCTGTTACTTTTTTTCCCGACCTTTCGAAACTTCAAAGACGTAAAACACTCCAGTTAGTTAATTCTGATTACTGTAAAGGTACATGTACATGTAGGTCTACATATTTTAATCATTCTTGATAAATTAATTTCATAGCTAATCTGGTTGATAAAAAACCGGGACGTTTTAATATACTATTGTATAAAATACCGAAAGAGTTAAAAATTTCGCAGTGATAGTAGTGATCAGTTTAGACGTAATTGTATTTGGAAATTTTTATTCAGCTTTTGCGTTGCGGGGTGCTCGACTCGCTTTCCTGGTTGGAACCTTGAAACAAAACTTGTCTATAAATAGTTGCCGGTATCACATTTGGCGTGTTAGTATACATGTACATGCCAAAGTTCCGTGTCCTTCAGTTCAGTGCATAACTTGATATAAAATGATTGCGCGCAATCTATTGGAGCCATTCCAGTTATAGTCTTATAGATACGAGCGTGGCTTTACTTAGTTTGACAAGTGGTTGTAAAATGGCGTTCAGCATTCGTTGGGGAATTTTGGGCAGCGGATTAATCAGCACCGATTTTGTGACTGCTGTTAAAGGCTTACCGGAAAAGGAGCATGAAGTGAGACAGACACGGACATTTTTGTCAATTTGAGAATTTCATAAATCTAATGGCAATGATTGTTGCTGTTGTCGCTTATGTTATTATACCTGTCACGTGTAGTTTGTAGCCATTGCTGCCAGACAGCTACAGTCGGCCCAAGGGTTTGCTGAGAAATTCGGAATTCCGAAAGCTTACGGGAACTATGAAGATTTGATAAAGGATCCTGACGTTGGTGAGTACAAGAAATAAGCGAATAGCTTTCAACCAATTGTGCTGCTATGCTTGAGTGCTCTTCTTTTTTTTCTCCAAAATTCGGTATTGTGTCAAGGACACAATCTTCCGCCCACCAAAACATAATTAACAGGAAGGTAAATGGCTCCTGCTGTTGTTATTTTTGTTGGGAAATCCAGGATGATGTAGTGGACCACGGCAGGTTACGGTTGATTGGTTTGACCTTGCTCCAATTTGTAGAGATCGCAGACGCAGAAATCGTTACTACAGATTCCTGGAATAGCTATCTGGTGATTTGTGTATCGCCAATCCGTTTATGAAAAGCATGCATCGCATGATTCACATCATTCACACGAGGTCGCAAATAGAGACGACATTTATGTGCAGTATTAAAGGGTTGCCGATAAAAATTAAATTGCGGTACGCTGAATGGGATGAGGAGTGCTTACGTTTATGTAACAGCGTTACATGGTGGAGTATTTTTCTTACTGTAACATTGCTATGTAACTTAACTATTTTTCTATGTAATTAATCTGAAATAGCATAATTGTGAATGTATTCCTTAAAAGTATTTTATAACTATTATTTCTAAAAACATTTAATTTAATGGAAATTGCGCTTAAATGATTTCTGTTAAAGGTTTTGCAGATATTTTAATCAAATGTCGTACAAAAACACAGACTGATCTCAATGATTTGTGACTTCGTTATCGTTCATGTTAAAGAGAATTTTAAGACAAACACCTAAAATTGTAGACGTTGCCATAAACATTGATACTGGGTCGTGGCGCACTTGCATGGCTTTACATAAGTGGATGAATCTTCAACCCACCTCCCACACCCTGCCTCTCAAAAATATTATGCAGGCAAATGCATATTTTATACGTCTATATAAAGATGGGGGACCCAAAAGATACATCGCCTTGTGCACCAGTACCTTAATGTTCATGGATGGGTGTGTGGCTGGCGATCAGCGTTACTTATTTTACGGGGAATGTTTACGTTTTATTACAAAACGTTACATGAGGTTGGGGTGCAGCGTAACGTAATTTATGGACAGTCTTTTACGGCGAATTTTGCTAACGTTGTAAACTTTAACTCATAACTGAGCACCACATGGGCAATTTCGTGACTTAAAATCATCGCCAACTGATCTTCATTATAGCATCTTTCCAACATGCTTCGAAATACGAATATTTGACAATTCTGAAAATCCGACACAATTATGATAAGCGACTGACGATTTAACTTAAAAGCACATAAGAAACTATCCATACAATGTCGGTGTCATATTCATGCACAAGCAACAAACTGCATCTAAACTTCTGGGTTACACAGTGTAGATTTTTAATATTTTCAATGTTTATTGCCGTCATAAATTGTTAAAATTGTGTATAACTGATTTCCTTCTAAAGCGTATTCATTATTACCATTTTAAATTGCATTAGATCAAAGACATTCTGGCAAAGAAATGCATTATTCAATGCATTAATTTGTAAGACATTTAACATCAATTCAAGTAGTGTAATTTATTGATTTGCATGTACATACAATAAGCAACGTAGAACGCTTGAAGCATGATCATTGATCAGTGAACCATAGGCAACTCAATAAGACGTACATTGATTTGAAACGTGCAGGTAATACAGTACTTTTTTTGGGCTATTTGTCTGTTCATGTATTCTATAACTGGCGGTTTTTTTTTCTACTTTCGGAAAGCAAGTTTGCTCATAGATGTTTAATCTCGAAGCACTAACCTTTCACGTGCAATACAAATGATGACTTGCGCGGAAAAAACAGTGTCTCTGAAATGTAACGACCCTTCATTCTTCACCCACTCTGTTTTCCTCTTCAATAAGAATCCATTTTATTGGAATTTGGCCAAATGGCCCCCGCAATGTTATGGAAATCTCGCAAACGCAGCCAAGAAGCGTTTTAACGAATCCAAGCTTTTTGAAATAAAGATAAAACACGTACCCTTGCAATTAAAGAATAACGAGGAGCCAGCAAGATTCGTTTGCATAATCCAAATGTTTTATCGATTGTCGACACTAGTCACAAAATGTCAAGGTTGGTGCTTTGTTTAATAACTGCATTTCAAGCCATTTAGTGACTCGATCCTGCACCTTGCGAATGGCGATTGCGTATAGAAACATGCTGTACCTTTCTTGTAGTTTACTTTTCGCAACAAAAAAAACCTATTGTCGCCCTAATTATGTGCTATGGTCATATGTTAAATATAGGTGACTCTTTAACTGTTTAATTGCTGCTAATTATGCAATGTGCAGATTATCTCTGTGTTAGGGGCGATAAATGTCAGATTTTGAAGATCAAATTTGAAACAATTTTTTGGGTAGGGAAAGGGGGAATAAAAAACTACATGTTTTTATTGGTGCTTAGGAAATAAACAATATCAACTGAGTTATGGAAGAAAATAAATTTCCCATCGATCTATATTTTGTGACAAACTATTTTAAAAAATCTCAACTTTTTTGTCGAAGTCCATGAGTGAGAAAAATTTGAAAACAACTAAAATAAGGCGAAGAACGTAGTTAGAAAATAATGCGCTACTGACGTCGCATGTCCATTATGTTGGGTAGTACCAAATTAACCACACCGTCATGAAAAGCTAATTAGATGGGTGAGGCTTTGTTTTCTTTGGTGGAGTAAGTTTGAAATCGGTTCATAACAAGCACATTATTTCCAGTTAATTAGAAATTATGGCTATCCTTTCCTATTTAATGAGCATTCATTAATGTGAATTCTCTGTAAAAAAAAGTGTCCTTTTGTCAAAATATCTAGCTCGCGTTACTCTTTCATTTGCCCACATGTTGTTTGCTTCAGCAAATTAATGATGCATGCGTTGACCTATGGAAGATCCGAAGATGCATTAGGCTTTGTCGGCCATCGATCGGGCTGTTCACCTATATCATTATTTTTCTACTTTACCAGAAATTGCATACGTAGGAACGATTAATTCCAACCATTACGAATTGACGAAGCAGCTTCTGGAAAATGGCAAGCATGTTTTATGCGAAAAACCGATGGTATTGAACGCCAGGCTTGCCAAAGAACTGGTGCAACTGGCCCGTAATAAGAAGCTCTTTCTCATGGAGGTTTGTTCAAGATTTGAAGACTTTAATATATGCTGTGCAAAAAATGTTCGTGTCATACGGGGTTTTTATCCTTCTCTTTAGGGATATTGGAGTCGTTGTTTTCCACTTTACAAGCGTCTCGTATTAGATATAGCCTCTGGAACCTTGGGGAATGTATTCCAGGTGAATGCCACGTTTTCGATTAAAATTGATCACGTTGATCGAGTTACTAAAAAGGAATTGGGTGGAGGAGCCCTTTTGGACATTGGCATCTACGCGTTGCAGCTGGCCAGCTTGGTCTTTGGGGGTGAAAAGCCAGAAAAGATAGTCGCTGCTGGACACCTCAACGAGAATGGTATCAAGTTTATGTTTGAAGATTTGAGCGTTGCAGAGCTTGATTATTGAAAGTCATTTATCATTGTTAAAGGCGTCGACGAGTTCGAGAATGTCACGCTTTTGTACAGCAATGGAAGGATGGCCAGTCTGCTCATTTCATCGAAGCAAGTTTTACCCAACGACGCCTATGTCGTTGGAACCAATGGATACATTAAGGCAATGCAGAATTTGCCGTATAGACACCCGATAATATCCGAGGATGAATTATAACCTACTTCAGGCATTGAAAAAAATAACTGACAATCATGGAAAAACTCCAGTGCATTTATTTATATACAAAAAGAAATTCCTTCATTTTTCAGACTTAACGAGCAACTTCCTTTCCCATCCTCGCCGTATAATCGGATGTCTTTTGTATGAGGTAATTCAAAAATCCCAATGTATTCACGATCAATAATCACGTTTATAGATTGAGCAGCCGTTTTGGTGTCCCACCGAGATGACAATGCCCGATAAAACTGTTTGGAGGAATGATTTGCCCAAGGTGGACGGACATTTCAATTTCTCCAACAGTGAGGGTTTGGCCTATGAAGCTCAAGAGGTGGCCCGTTGTTTGAAACAAGGTGGCTACTACAGAGTTGTTGTTGCTATGCTTTTTATTCGGCATTTCCGTTCTTTTATTTAATCTCCGTCAATGCTTATTGTTTGATTTTAGGTTTAAAGGAATCTCCGTTGATTAGTTTGGACGAATCGATTTTGTTGGCAGAAATCTGTGATGAAATAAGGAAGCAACTTGGTGTGAGATATGATTGTGATTGAACCAATGCGTACACTGTAAAAACAGATGTCTTAAGTTAAGACACTTAGTGTTTTTTCCTTGTAGACAGAATTCATACCTTTAGGCCGCCTGAAAATTAAGCGTCTTAAATTTAAACTCTATAC
>JAQIXS010003525.1:0-17875 GCA_034700785.1 Rossiulus vilnensis | reverse complement strand
GCTTCGATGTCTCATACTTGGTGCAATTCTATGACAATATTAATGAAGCTACAGAGCACTTAATGATATAATTTATCTCTGCGTTTTTCAAAAACCATCCCAAGGAGAAACCAGTTTAAAAAAAACTGATGTTTCACAAATATCAATTTAAGTCCTGAATTTGTAGTAAATTGACGCGCTTCTTTGATATGTTGAACATGTTCTACACACTGTTAGCCATCTTCAAAAATACAACTGAATCTGATGCCGCTACAAGGCATGCGTTGGATTTATCGAGCATATCATTCCCATTCAATACGTCTATGACACAAATTTAGTATTTCTCAGGGATGTTGTCACATTTTTTGTGTCGCAAAAACCCATGCAAGCCAGGGCGCAGGTGCCAGTGTCTTTGCCTGCCTTTCCAAATTTGTCCAATGTCTTTGGATTTTGTTTTAAATGCGCAGTATGTTTGTGCACATCTATCATAAAGCATACCCCAGGCGGCCAGCCCAAGATCGAGCCAATTACTACCCAGAGTTGTTCTTCAACATGTGCCATTAAATGTTTTGCTCACCCGTGACGTTTGCCAGACAAGAGGGTCGCCGATTGACATTTATTTTTCATACTGTAGCCACCGTCACCGATCGCCGAATTTTTACTCAAAACAACTTTTGATTTTTTTATCCAAAGCTGACCGGCGGGACATATACTGTTTCAATGGAAGATGCTTTCTGGTTTTGTTCAGAGTCAAGGAGTTCGGAGCATGTCGAACTGAAAACTCGCAATGTTGTTTGTTCATAATTTTGTGCCGAGTCTCATTTCAGGACGACTATAATTTTCATCGCAATTGAGTCTTTGAAAAGAAAGAGAAAATCGTTTATCTCGCTCGTTATCATTGAAAGGATGCATTTCAAAAGCAGAATGCTCACCGCTGTTAACACTATTAAAATGTTCAGATGAAATTTCGTCCTGTTATTTTTATTCATCTGCCCTGCTCATATGATCAGATAATAGGGAGAGGTTTCAACATGGTCGCCAATCCTGATCAAGAAGTCATCATGTTTCCAAAATGGATATGCAGCACTAGTTAATGAGGTTATCAAAGTTATGAAAGACACCAGTGAAGATACGTGGGAAAGAAACCTGGCCAAATCAGGGGATTTCATAACGTTGAATCATTTAGGAATTATAATGCAAAATCCATGCTTAGTAGTTATTTTTTCGAATTCTTATCTACGGCGTTCTTATAATAACAATGTAATCATATTTATAAGCAAATTTTGTACAGAAATGTATTCCAAAATCAATGATTTGTGATGTCTGTACTTAATTTTTTCCCCTGGCATTCCATTAATTATTAATATCTCTAAGCAATAAGTTAAAATCTATGATATGTTAAATCTCAGTTATAATTTTGAATTTTTTTTTGCCTGGAGCGTTCTATTACATGTACTTTATGTGCCTCAGCCATCTTTCTTATAGAAATATAGGCTCGAATTCATTTTGCGAAAATGCTCGCCTACGGAATTTCATTATTTAAAGTGCAATTTGTTTAATTGGTCTACAGGGAAGCCTTACAGGTCAGGGTAAAATGGAATTTTTAACCTGGAAAAACTCGGAAAATCAGGGAAATTATTTGACTAAAGCTGTACAAACCCTGTTAAATCCACAAATGAAAAGGGGCTATTTATCATTAATTATGTGTTCTAGTAGCCAATGAATATAAATTTTGTTCAACTTTATTTGACATTTTTAAATGCTGCAATGAATGATTTCTTCATTGCTTCGATAACCGCGTTCATTTCCATCTATATACAGTTACTAAAAATATTGATAGATTTCAATTTGATTTCATTTCGCGACTATCGTATATTCAAAAACATTTTTGGTTGAAAGAATTTTAATACTATGAAGGAACGCTTTTCAACCATTCCCTTTAGTTTGACACCGACCGCCAATACATGTATACATTTCTAACATAGCAGTTACGTTACAGTAGGACACTCTTAAAGCTGACGTAAAAAGGTCGATTGCGCAAAAGCCTGCACTGGAAAACTTCTCACTGTAATTTTCCCTGCAATTTGCTTACATGTATTTCATTTTTAAGAACTACCGAAATAACCATTTAAATTCGGGCCAAAGTTATTCTTTTACATTCGTTATTTGTCTTGGTGGTTAAATTCCCAATTTTATCACTGCAAGTATCGACCACCGCTTATAGAGTTCTACAAACATGCAACTATTGAAATGATTAAAAGATGTATATTTTCAGAAATAATTATGAAATATAGTCGTGACAAGAAATGTCGTTTGATGTCGGGTATTGTGTCGCTTTCGATTTTTCATTTCTTTTTATTGAGATATACATATATACGCATATACTGTACATACAGTATATGATTATTTTTCACAATAAAGATGATAGCATGAGCGTTCCCTGTCAAACAATAAGAAAATTTAATTTTGAAAAAAATCGATAAAACTGAAGTAATGTAGCTTTGACAATCATTACGTCCACTGGAATGCGAAGCTAATTCGAGTATTTTTTCTCAAAAATGTTGTCCATATTTAATTATCTTTGCCCTGTATGACGGCTCAATCTTAACGGGGTAATCAAATGTTTTCAAAGAAATTCATTTTGGAAGCCAAAATTATGTTTTGAACAACAACAACAAATAAATAAAAAAGACTGCATGGCCTCATTTTGGATTCGAATTAAAAAAATTTCATTAAATGTGCACCGAGATCCAAGCTCCAGTTATTTTACAGCAAATCGGCTCGAATTCCCCTTAATAACAGGCCTTCAGTTTTAATGAATTTTTAATTAAAGCCTGTAAAAAATCAATAGCGATCTGGTACGGCTGGCGAAGTCGGACTTGCCTTCTTCCCCAGCTTAATTAAAATGGAATCGACCGCACTAATTAATCAACTTGGCATTGCCCACTCGCAACAGACGCTAGCTTAGGAGAAAACACTTTTTATGGACCTGAAAACTAAAACTGTTGTTTTTTTTCTTTATCGAAAGAACAAAAATCAAACGCTCAGGGACGTGGCAAGATTTTTTTTATTCCCAGTCGATCCTAAACCCTCTTACAGCCATACTCGAATTTCAAGAATTAGCTGACTTAAATAATCACTTCGCATATACTTGCGTGTATACAATATGAACAGTATATTTGTTTGCATGTACATGTAGATATTTGCAATTTGACATTTTTGCTTGAGAGACCGTAACAGCAAATTATAATTCGAACAATTTCTCAATAAACAAAGAAAATGAAACCATATTGGGAGAGAATGATCCAAAAAGCATCTTGCGCAAAACCTTTCCAGCAAGGGTCTTTGCCAGTCTTTGGGCTATTTTGGGGTTTTTTTATTTCAGGGGGATGGGAGCAGCTTCTGGCCCTAGGGTATTTTTTCCTAACTTCAAAAATTGCAGACACGAAGGAGCCGTGATTTAGCTAGGGTTCACCTGTCCCTAGGCCTGCAGGGGTCAGGGTAATTCGGGTTGGGGTCATACAAGGCCAAATGGGAATGAGAACAAACATCTACAAAAATTCCGCATTTTTAAGCGAAATGCGCAGCTCCAGATTCTGCGATTGTTGATTCATTCAGAACACTGACCATCCGAGCATTTCCCTAAAACTTGTCATTTGCTAAGCAAGAAAATCCAATTCTGAGCAATATAGCCTAGTGATGGGAAATAGGTTAGATTTGATTAAGTCAGAAAAGTTACGCTAAGTTTGATAAGTTACATTATAGTGAAAAAAAATTTTTTAAAGAATATTCTTCAAGTGGGATAAAACTGGAGAATTTTACTGAAATATCGCAGTTTTTAACTGCGAAATTTCTTTCAATAAATTGCAGCATGTGTGCCTTAAAGTTAAATATAGCAAATCTGCAAAATTGTATTGTATAAACGTAGCAGGCCGTAAGTAAGGGATGGTGGCTGCTGAGGGTTTAACTGAAACCCCCTCCATTCAGGAAAAAAAATGACCATATAAACCACCAAACGTTGTTGGAATTTCGACCGTTTCCACCCCTCATTTTCAAATCCTGTGTGCGGGCTTGATACGTAGGCAGAAGATGGCGGCATCGCATAAGGCAAACAGAGAATACAATGTACTTCATTGAAAATTTAGACCATCTATTCTCAAATGCTACAATTGCCGCTAATCAGTATAGAATCTATGATATTTATGTGAATTTTGATCGATTATTGGCTCCTTGATGAAGTCAACATCGAAAAAGGCACGCGTATGTCAGTTAATTTAGATAAAACTACTAGAAATGTATATATGGTATCGGATGTACATGTACATGTTGGTAGTACAACATGCAGAAGAACTATATGGCTCAATTATCCGCATCCTCAATGGATCATTTTAACTCTGAAAGAAACGCACCAGAGAAATTTTGATGAAGAGCATTTTACCAGATAAGGGTTTTACAAATCGACTTTACTAAGTTAAAATTTAGAAACATTAACTAATGGAAATAGATGGGGACTCCTAAAGAAGCTAGATTAATAAATTATGATAATTTCATATTTCCAAATTGCTTAATAATTTATTGATATAAATTTCATTTGTATGAAAAATTCTCTGACATTTCATCAACCAAACTAAAGTCAATGAAAAGCGGGTAAAAATGAGCCTGAGAGTCTACGTTCCCTGTTGTATTATTAATGTACAAACATATGCTATACACAATCATACTTTTAAGTATGTGATTATCCTTCTAATTATTGTGTTTTGATCAGAAACATTATTGACAAGATTGTTATCTGCCCAGGAAATAAAGAAATTAACAGTGTAAAAAACTATCACATAAATGCAAGGCCTATTTTTAGTTTTAATTGTGACAATATGATTCCAACCACTCCACAAATGACTAGTTGCCATATAATTATTTACGAAATGAAGCAAGGAAAAATATACAACAACAACAACCATTATGGCTTTTAGGGGTTAGGACCCTCGAGCTAATATTAAAAATAGGGGACTCTTGTAAGTAAATACAATAAGATCATAATAATAAATATATGTCATGAATAGCATGGATAGACATGTAACATAGACGGAATAATAAAGTGAGTTAAGAAGTAATAATGAGGAGATGCGAAGCTTTGTATAAGGGTTAGGAACACAGCCCTATCAAAGGGCACCTTAACGTTGGCCTTTACATGAGTTCCAATACCAAAAGAGGGTGAATCAGGGATAGGAAAAGTGTAAGTTATAAGCAATGAAGGGTCATATATGCCGCTCTCAAGAACTTAGAAGAATACTGTCATGGTCTTCAATCGAGTATATAAGATTTACGGAATCTTGTGATTTAGAGGTCAATTTCGCAAAGTTGAATGCCAGTCGATATGTAGTCCAAAGGAGGGGTTTATTTAAGGAAGATTTAAGGAACATCTTTTAAGGAAGAATGGAATATGTAGAGGGAAATAATCACAAGCTGATAAAGGAAATCCAAGAAATTTCTTGCATAGAGCAATATAATTTTTATGCAGTAACTATGGAACTCTTTTGCCACAAAAGTGTCACAAAAAATTGCAATAGGCCAATTGCATTTTTTTTGCCAGCAGTGCCATAAAAGTGCAATGTAGGCCTAGTTAATATCTGCACAATTACTGCATAAAAACTGTCAACTTTTTCCCATTTTGTTTCATTATTGTGCACAAAAGCCACACTTCTACTATAAAATTGCAGTTCAACATTGTCCTTATATGGTGATATAGGGCTATTCAATTTTTTAAAGCTGCACCGCGAGAAATAAGCTGCTGTGTCCTTAGCAGTGATGTATGCAGAGGAAGGAAAGAGCACTGCACTCTCACTTCCCTCCCATCTGTCGGTTTACAGAGTACGTACTGTATCAACCCAAACCGTTAAAATTTCCTTAGCAACACAGAAAAAAAAAATCCTGCGGCTTAGCTAATGTATCTTCAACAGGTAGTACAGAGAGATACGAACAATTTTAGAAGGATGAGAGGTCCCGAATTATCTATAGTCGGATCAACAAAAGAATAGACTGGGAATTCAAAAGGGCCAACAAAATACAAGAGCCCCGTGTGCAATTGATCTTTCCTGTCCCATGTCTCATTGGTCATCGGTGGGCATCATCTATAAGCTGATTAGCTCTGATTGGTTAAGGCTCAGTATATTCTTGTGTAAATCTGACTATAGTAATGTTGCACCCATCTTTTTTTTCTCCAATCCACCGATGGGCAGCAGCACAGTAGGCATTAACATAACTTGCAAAGACTTGCGAATCAAATTTACAGCTCGCCGAAATGGTCCTTAAATTCCAACCTCGCACAGAGGGCGCCACGCTCCGCCATGCCGCATCCCCAGCGGCGAAACACTTTTCGACGTCCCCCTCGGAAATCCCCTTTGGTCACCCAACTCCCGTCCGTAGCCTTCATGGCCCAGCGCAAGTTTCCGTTCTCGTTTCGCCACCAATTTCGGAACTGACCCATTCGTTCCAAACAGGGGTAACTCGCATCCAGTGCCACTCGCGCGTTCTCTACAATAGGCCGCTCCGACATTGACGTCATTTTCAATAAACACATCCATCATAATGCGGAAACCGCAATGGTCAAAAATTGCCAACGATGTCTCCGAAACGTATTTGTTTTCTAAATGCGGTCAAACGAATGAAAATTAAATGTAATAACTTCAATTCGACCTACTGTGCGTTTACAGTAAGGGCTGATTTTAAAATAAATAAAAAAATTGAAAAAATAAAATAAAACGCAATGAAAAAAAAACCCCAGTCATTCGTTAGGACACACATGTTTTCAAGCTCAATTTTGAATTCATTTCGTTACTTATTTACAAAAACTGGAAATTTAAGTTTGCCAAAACACGAGTGCGCGAGAAGACAACGTGAGGAAAATAAATTTTGCTGATCGCCGCAGGCTCAGCATCGTTGATATGTTGTCATTTTTTCAAAAATAATTTCGAAGAATATAATACAGCTTGAGAAGTTGGGATCTTCATTCATGTGGCGTATTTCCTGCTCGTTCTATTTTATATTTTAAGGCATTAATGCAAAAAAAAAATTGGGGAAAGAGGAGAAAACAACTCAATACATGTACATATTACACATTCAGCTATTTGATTAACATCTGTGTGAAAGGACCAAAATCAAATTTTTGGCAGTTCATTGAGACCTTTATGGATGTCCCTAACTATTAAAAATAAACAAAATGGTAGATTCGTTCATATCGTCAAATTTGTTTATCATTTAAGAAATAATAATTCGATACTTTGCCTGAAGCTCCATGAGATTTAATACAAATGTCAGACGTATTTGTGATATATTGATCTTACCAGATGAGGGCTGCAGCTGAGTCCAATTTATCTGTTCCAGAGAAAAATCCCTAGCATGGACGCAGGAAGTTTGTCACAAAAAATTCTGTAAAATATAAATGAATTCAAATTATATAAAATTCCTTGAAAACGCTTCATAAGTTTCACAAGGTTTGCAAGACAAGGGTGCATTAATACAGTCATAAGAGTGTACACTTGAATTAAGCCCGACACAAAAAGATACCACCATGCAAAGAAATTACATATTTTTTGTTTCAAATACTAGAATACTAAAATTAATTCTCCCCGTGTAAAACTGGTTATTCTGAGGGAATAATTTTAAAATGTCTCATTTATTTATAAAATATTAATAAAGGGTTTTTCCTCTCAATGAAACTTCCGAAGATGGGCAACGGAGGTTGCTTAAGTTTTTTTCAAGTTTATTTTTTAAATTTATTTTAGAAATAAACGAGACATTTTCAAATACTTAACACACAACTGGACAACTAATTCTATTTGACAACTAATTCTACTGGACAACTAATAAGTATTTGAAATAAAAGTTTGTAATTTTTTGCATGGTGGGCATCCTTTTGGGTCGGTCTAGAGCGTTAACGTTTCGATTGGAAACCCTCCGTAGGATACGATCATCCTTCAACCAGGGTTAGTTAACACATTGGGCACTAGATGGCGCTGCGTACGTCACGTTTAAATTTTTGCAGTACCTAAGATAAAGCGCTTTAGTTTCTAGTCAAATAAAGGCATGAAAGTACACAGCGTCTAGAAAGAATATTTTATTTTGGTTGTGTGTGAGTGTGTGTGTGGAAACGCAGTCAATAATATTAATCACAGAAACGCATTCAAATATACGCATTATTCAAGTTGCAGATTTTTATTTATTTTTCAAAATAAGCATTTTATTTTAGGTTCTTTGTTTCAAATGAGTAGCCTAAGGCAAAGAGGCAAAACGTTTACTATTTTCATAAAGATGTCGAATTTTGATACTCCAAATTTTAAATATATAAATACACAAATTACATAACAATGTTTCAGAATGTTTACATAATGTTTTCAGAATTTTGAATAGTTCTTAATTACTGGCTTCATAAAATTGTCTAAAATTCTTTTTTATTACATTATATCATCATTTTTTATTACAAAATGTCAGGTGACAATACATTTAAAAAACAATTATGAAATACCCAAAAAGAGGAAGATAATCATGGAACTCAGAGAAATTGTTTCTGCTTTAAGTCAAGTGACAAGATCTCAAATTGATTGAAAATAATTGGAATTTGGGAAATGAACCTATAACGTTAGGAAAGATTAAAAAATATCGCTTACAATGCATACAAATCGCACAAGTCATACATGTAGATTAAATTATTAAATAAAGGAATAATCATATGATACATCAAATGTACAGACTAATACTGACAAAGATGTTTGAAACGTCATTGAAATAATTAATCTGTTGAATAAAATATACAGAAACGAACATGCATTAGATAATATACGGAAACGTAGATAAAATACTTAGAACTGATAGTAAAAAATGCTATTGGATGGGTTAAAACTCAGCAAAAAATAGTTAAATGGTATCTTAAATCATGAAAAAAAAACAGAATTATTTAAAATTGGAAACAACGATATAATTTAAAGTCAAAGATTTTAATAAAAACATTAATAAGAAAACACAAAACGCTGAAGAAAAATCAAAAAACCTATATTTAAAAATATCTGAAAAAGTGGGGTGGAAAACTATTATCAATTCCAAGGAAATGATTAAAAAAAGCGAATGATTCAAAATGAAAACATTTTATATACAAATTATTAAAAAGAGCTTTTCAAAACATTAAGGCAGCGTCCAAAATCGTGAGAATTTTTAGCAGACTGGGAAAGTCAAGGATAGCACTAGGTGTGACGTCATTTTGCAGGCAGAGATTCCACGGGCACATTTTCGATAAGAGTCGTATTTAGGAACTGCCACCACCCTGACAAATCCTCCGTTTTTCGGTGGGCTGTAAAATTCCGCCTAATTGGCCGGCGTTGACAGAAAGCGGCGATAAGGAGCCCACCTAAACCTCATCTGGGTTTTAATTGCGCCCATGAATCAAGCGCTTTATCAGCGCCACGGTCATGCGTCCACCCACGGAGAATGCAGACATGGGGTTTTTCTCGCAAATATATTTAGTCGAAAAAGACCTAATAGCTGGCACATTGCGATGTCATTGGCACGCTTCTGATTCTATCTGTTGAACAAAATATTTCTGCGCCTTTCTTCTAATTCTCCCTCCTTCAAGAAAACGACGGAATCTTGGCCGAAGGGCCAAATGTCAGCTCAGTCTGAATTTTCCAAGCATCTTCCCCAACCCTATGGGCACTGTAGGATGTGGGCACCAGCACTTCCTTTTCTTTGCCTCTCCTTTTCATTACACCCATCGAATCCTGTCAGATTTTGTCGATTTATTCAGCATTTTCCCCTTATTTCTCAAGTACTTTACTGGTCTTTCAGGTATTTTGTTCTCAATTTTTCAAGTACTGCTATTCTTCCTTTCTGGCATTTTTGCGAACACCTTGAATTCTTTCTCCCGTCTTTCTTGGCATAAAACGCACTTTCATAAGTTCTTACATTTTTTTTAAAGCCAGGTCGAAGAGGATGCCCACCATGCAAAAAATACTTCAAATATTTATTATAATTGCATTACAGTACATTATGTCGACCAGGGTCTGAGTTTCATAATTTGACATTTTTAGTAATTTTTATAAATAAGTGGGAACTGAGACCCTAGCGGACAACAAATTCTACGAATGAAAAAATAACTTTAGAAATTATAATAACTACTTCAAGTAAAAATGTGCGAGTAATCCTTTTGGGTCGGTCTTTAAGAATTGAAAAACTTTTACAAGTTGTACCAGTGATAATTGCTACATTTCCTGTTATTAATTCAAACAGTAATAAACATGGCACTTGATGTTTCATTTGGTATAAATAAACGGGACATTTCCAAATGATATAAAATACAAAAGAAACTAGTGGACGTATTTTACATGATGAAAAATAAGTTCAGCAGGGATAATAATCAGACTAAAGCAGTTTATCCAAAATCACATTTGAAAATGTTTGCGTTGCGTGAATTAACTCCGAAGCACCTTTCGCTCAGTCTTAAGACGGACATCACTCATTGAAAATGTGAAATTTTTCAAAAATAACACAACCTCTTTTGAAATTCCAGTCAATCTCCCCAGTCCATGCCCATTTTTGATGGTTTTTGATTGCAAAGGTTTACATCAATGTACAAGCGCAATAGTTTCGTGCATCTAGTGAAAATTGGCAGTTTTTCAGCACCTATTTTGGTAATCATGATTAATACGTAAACTGCGATTAAGGTGCTCCCGTGTTGCGCGATTTAGGCTAATTAGCGGCGCCGTAAATCTCGCTAATTAAGACGCAGCAGCGGCTAACGCGTCGTTAAAAGGGCCCGTGGTTCACCTGACCCCCTATCAAAATGATAGGCTACGAACACTGGATGGGAATATCAATATGGCGTTGAGGAGCGAAAAAAAGCGAAAAATGCGGGTATTTAATTCCCATGAAGCGTTCCGACGCCAGAGGGCGTCGCGAGGGGAGTCGACGCCACTTGTTCGTATTCCAAAAGGCAGCGATTGTCATCAGAGCCGCTGGCTGTTTGAACGCGCTTATCTCAACAGCCAAATATTTACAAAGCCAACCTGTGAAATTAACCTGTCTTTAATACCCATTTGATGGCAGATAAATTATTATGGTTCGGGCCCAGCTTTGGTCAGGGGGCGAAATGACTGAACACGAACTGAAAAGGGCGGGGCACTTTAATGCCCCTTCCACACGCAGCTTTTCACCCATCGAAGCACCAAATCCATTCCATTAAATCCAGACTTTAGCATCTGCTTGGATCTGCCAACTCAAAAGATGCCCACAGTGCAAAAAAGCGCACATTTTTTGCTTCAAATACTTATACAAATATGGCTAAATTTAGTTTTTCCCGTGTAGAAATGCTTATCAACCAGTGTTAGTTTATTTTCAATAATTTGAAATTTTCCTGTTTATTTATAAGTAATTAAACTTGAAATTAAACCGTTATGTAATCTCCGATGCTTAAAGTTTCCCTTAAAGTTTTTATTGAGTCCTTTCCGTTTCAGTTGTTTCCAGAATAGTAAAAACATTTGAGTAATACCACTCAGTTTCAATAACGCATAACGCTAACTGCATGCAAGCTTAGTTAAGATTGGAACATTTTGAAATTTGGAAATAAATTACCAAGTATATGCTTACTGTTATGTACAACCATGCATGAATGCATGGAAGATGTTTTAGAGACTTTCCTACAATGTACCCGTATTTCTTCTCAAGCTTCTAAACTTCCTGTTAATTTGGTCATTTTTTCAGTTTTAAATTCAGGAGAACATGAGTCGAAAGATCGTCCGCTGACCAGTTGACAAGTTAATGATATATTAACTTACAAATTCATTTATGAAATTATGGATAAATAATTAGAGGTAATTAACAAATTATGAAGTAAGACACCTTAATTACCTCTTATTTTAACAGGCTGAAACATTTTCCTGTTTATCCATAATGCATGTATGCTTGTAAATACACAACAGCGACTGTATTTCGAAACTTTTTTTAAAAATTTACATACAGTATGTATTTTGTTTGAATATTAAATTAAAAACAATATAGGTGGCAATTATTTGAACTTCACATTAAAAGCTGAAAAAATTACATTTCTACGTTGAGTAACAATTATTCTCACTTGTTTATATCTGCTTCTGCATTTTTTATACTTTGGTTAGTCTATAGCGTTAAGAACATAAACATGACAAATCTTAAGGTTGAAGCATTGTGAAAACTTGCGTTACATTAACTTGGATGAATCGAATAATAGCATTCTGGGTAAAGTGCATGCATAGGACCAGTTTAACGTTTTGCATTAGTTTTGATTGCCAAGAAATATAACTTCATAAAAAAAACTAAATGTAGAAACAAGCTTAATTATTCAGAAGTTACGTTCCCATTGCCATTTAATACACATTAATTTTTATTCTGAAATTTTAATTTTGAAATAGCGGTTTGCGACACACAGTTGACCTAACCTGAACGCAATTCTTATGTCACGGGGAAAAATGCAAGTGCCTCAATGATGTAAGAAGCAAATTTCTAAGTTTAATTACTACAGGTACGTGGAAAAGGTTCAGAACCTCTTAAATAGCTAGCACGTGGAGGTTCTTAAAACTCCATTGCTATGCCACGACCGTCTTCCCAATGTTAGTTTTCCATCGGCTAATAGATAAACACACACAAAAAGTACGATTTGCCCTGTTTATCATCTGTCAAGAGGCGAACACATCATGAACGTAATTTGTCACACATGTTCGTGCATATCTGCGGCTTCCGTGGCCTCCCAAAACGAAACTGATAAATAAGAAAACACGGCGGTCTCAGACATAATAAAAACAACTTGGTCGGCATCCTTGGATGCGAGTTATCCGCATTCTAAGGATGCCGAAATAAGGGAACGTCGTCCATCGATGATAAAATAATCCAAGTTTTGGAAGTACATTTACGTACCAAGTTAGTACCTTAATCGTTTAGTCGTGCACGTTAAGCTCTACCGACGTCTTATTATTAGGTTTCCGTGTAAAATGATCTCTTGTCTGCTTTTATACAAGCACACCATGTGATAAAATTTCAGTGACCTTAATATGATTGATTTCCATAGAGTTACCTTTCCATAAAGAGTTAATGACCAATTTATGTTAAAAAGTCTTATCATTGTTTTGCTCATATTAATTTCATGAAATAGTTGTTTCCTTGAACTCGAGCCTGGGACATGCTAAAACATTAGCATTCACAAAAATCGCTTAAACCAATGAGAGTAATGTTTTATGGATATATCGAAATTATATAATAATCCAATTGCTAAATACCGGTATATTACATGTATGATAGTTGTGTTTTATTCTCCTGTCAAAGAACGACATGAATTTTTTCGACCGATCAGTTGACAATGCAGAGGCGATTAATTGTTTTTTTTGCAAAAACTAAACGTATATACGCTGCATATACATGTAAACAGCCTACAAGCTGCAATAGGCGATAATACGTTTTGCAAAATTCCTAAATTGTCCGCAAGTTACTTGTAGTGATCTGAAACTCAATCAGATTTTTACAATAGTTCAAATACTTTTCAAAGAATATACACAGACTAACACAGTGTTTCAAAAACATACAATTATTAATATTTCTGCATAATTTTAATTCAACTTAAAGTAAGTTTAAACTACTTTATTAGCAAAAAGAAAACTAGCTAATAAGGAAATTCTCAAATGGGACAAGAAGAGGTAATAGAGAACTATAGACAATTAGTTTTGGTTTCTTTTATATATAAAATTATACTATTGCGTACTTATATAGAACCTCTCTAAATGTATTCACTTCCACAACATTCAATAAGTGGATAAACTATGACATAATATATGACGTAATATTAATGGCCTACCATATCAATACGGATGCGATGCTAATTCCCATTAAGCTGAAGGATTTACGATTATCGGATGCCAGAGGTTAGCATAAAATTACTTTTCTCACCTTTTCAGTAATGGGAAAATGTCAACGAACTCAATTTAATGTTGACTAGAAAAAAATTAAAGTTCTACAATATGCTCGGAAACTTTTTTTTAAAAAAAATTAAAATTGATGTTCGCCCTAATTTTAATAAAATATTCAAAGTTGCTTAAACATTTCTATGGACGCTTTTCCAAAACATCGCTTGCAAGCTTTCCGTTTGGATATATTTATTGATTTTTTTCGAAATTCATTACATTTTCTCAGTTTTCTGCATGCTTTTTACATTTGTGTAGACATATATTTACCCTTTTCAAATATAGTTATTCTCAATCATATACATTTTTATCTCCAAACGTCCCCCATTATTTGATTGAATTCAGTCCTTCAAATTAATGAAACTGTCCATGAATGTACATCCATATCATCAATGTTACCATTCTTAACAAATCCTCCAATCTCAGCGTTTCTCATAACTATACATGGTGCCGAAAAATCTTCAAACTACAGTATATTTCAATACGGATCTGTTTGTACTGTATCTTCAGCTACTGTAGCTAACATCAGTGTAGCTCTCGAGTGGTATTTCACAAGCCATGCAGATAAATCCGTCAACATCTTCAAACTTTTATAAGTGATGTCGCGTATAATCCAAATATAGCTACTTGTCACAATCTCTAGTAGTATTTCAGAAACCGCAGTGATAAATCGATCTACACGCCAAAACTAGCCAAAAGCTAACTTAAACATCTAGAACTATTTCAAAAAAAACCACTTACATATTTAGCCGCACATCCAGACTGCACTTACGTAGTACCAGTTCAAATAATCTGATGACAAATCGATAACTTCCCAAATTCAATTATTCTGGGATAATCTCACTGTGTTAGTGTTTATTTTTTGTTTTGTGTATAACAAAATGCACTTTTATATCATTTTATGCTTTATGTGATGATTATTTTGAATACACTCGCGCTCCTCTGTATAATTTTTTATAAATCAAGCTTGACATTTCGCTATATATTCGGGAAAACAAAATTGATAAAAATTAATGTCTGATATAAGCCAAGTGCAATTTGGCTTCAAATACTCATTATAATTGTTAAATTCATTGTGTCCGGTGTAGAATCCCCTCCTCCACTAGCCTTTTAGCTTAGATGTATAATTTCAAAAATTCCAGTTTATTTATTTTAAAAAATCACGAAATTTAAAAACGAAAATATCAGATGCTGTGGTACTCGCCAATTAAATTGGGTTTGATGGATGGTACTGAGTTCAATTGATAAAAAAATGAATTAAAAAAATATTATGCAACCCGCAGTGCAAGGTTGCCGTGCAGGGAAGCCCTGGTTAGGACGATGGTGTGGTTTTTTTCTTTCTTTCTTTCAAATTACTCGCAATTTTAAGAAATAAACTGGTCAGTTCGTAATCATAAACCAACCCTGGTGGACGACCAATTCAACATTGGCGAAATTAGACGTATTTGAAGAAAAAAAATGTACAAGTCTTTGCATGGTTGGCTGGTGTCGAAGAGTTAGTACATGTATTTCATTCCTAATTCGAAAACGCCCCCTGGACAACGAAAGCCCAATAAATTCAGGCTACGCCCTTTACCGGCCCAATGGGCCACAGCGGCAATGAAGTAGTGGTATTAATGTGAGTTTGATCTCCATCTCCGAACGAGACCTGGATCCTTACCCACGTGTGGAATTTCGGAGCACGCACTCCCAGCCGCGTCGTTACCACCTGAGTCAATCAGTGCGCCGGGGGGTAACAGGGCGTGACGGCGACCTGACATCCAAATAGTTAACATCTCAGTTGGGAAATGCCCCGCAGAAATTCGAACGCTTCATCTGCATAAAAAAACGCATTTTTGCTAGGTTTTCTTAGGATGGGGAGGTTGGCACCGTGCCCAACCAAAAATAAAAGACGCTAATCGGCCGGAGAACAGAGCGGCGCCGCCGACGGATTGCCTTCGTCGCTCCGACCCACAAACGGACGTTGAGGTGCGAACGGAACGATGGCATTTACGCCATCTTGGAACACCTCGAATGTCACATCCGCGCTTCTCGCAGTTCATAAAAAAAATCCGCAGGGAAGCCTCGAGAAGTAGGCTGCGGTCTGAGCGTTCGATGCTAGATCGGTCGGACATCTGGTACGGTCGTTCTAGTTTAGAAATTCCGCATTAAGAACGCATTCTATCCTGGAATTCCAAGGTTCAAGTCAAATGCGTGTTTGGGTTACGTGTCGGAATCTACATGTATAACTTCGGATAAGCTGGAAAAGCTGCGGCCAGTGAGGTCAAACATTTTAAAAAGTTTTAGGCAAAACTGTTTTACTTGACTTGAAACTGCACGTACACGCTGTCTGCAGTTAAATCACTGGCTTTCCGAGGACTTAAAGTGATCGATTTTAATACATGCACGTGTATTCACTTTGCATACTTCTTTGAAACTGTTCAATTCAAGAAAATAAGTTCTTTATCAATTGCTTTAAAACGTTTGTTAGTATAATAAGAACTGTTAATTAACTGTTTGATACATTCGGTATGAATTACTTTGTAAAATACTAGTAGTTTTGGCTTTATCCTGAGAAGCTTGTTTCCATAAGCAAAAGAAAAGAAAATTGTTAAATGCATTATTAAATTTAAAAAAAATTGTGTCGGAATCTACATCGATGTGATTTAAATTGAGATATGGGCATTAATCAATAGATTGAGATACGAGACATTAGATATGGATTGATATGCTGTTGAAGGATAAATTTTGGGATTATGCAAAATATCAAAGAGTGCCTTTATACATGTATTACATTATAGTTTCGCATCATCGCACGTTTTACAAATGCATCCATTCCAGCTTTAATTGTTGGCCTACATATAATATGTGAAAAAATACATTAATTCTTCATTTCAGTATATTGAAAACTAAATCGGATCCTACAGGTTTTAAATCCTCCTTCCAAATTAATTTAAAGAAATCAAAAAACAATTCCAATTGACGTCAAATGTTCTGAAAACTTAAAAATTACACAGCGGCTATACGCATGTATGGATTCACGAGTTTTCAAATCGAATACATGTAATGTATGTTTTACAAAGATTTAATTCATGTGCGCATCGATTCAATGGGCGCCCGAGATCTATAACTTATATAGTACCTCTAGTTTAAATAATTCTTGCATGTCATCAAACTCCTCAACTATTTAATTAAGTACTCTACAATACAAGACCATTCCTACGCGTAAGTTTCGAGACATTTCAATGTAAGATAACAATGTCCAAATATAACATTGCCAAATCAAGGTCTGCAAAAAAAGCCAGAAATGAAAAAAATGCGTATTTCGAATAAAATTACTTTAAGTAGGTCAGGTCATACCATTCCTGAAAAAAATTGCTTGGCTCACATTAAATTCCCAAGACTATGGTAGATTTCACAAAATGCCTTTTATACAAACGTAATTCTGATAACGATTTGCGTTGGTAAATGTGCTTATGTGAACATTTTTATCACAAACTCTTTCAAATTGCCATACATCAGGCATTTATAAATCGTTTTCAAGAATTCAGATAATACACGGAGTTAGCTTTTCTTCGAAAAAGTTACATTTTATACAATTTAAGACTAGACTAATACAGTATAAGAGCTTGTGTTTTAAGATATACATGTACAAGGCAAATAATCAGAACAAACAGGTTTATTGAACGGAATCAACAGATACGTATTCGTGTATGGCAGAGAGAGACAACATGCTTTATCTTTATATACATTAAAATGCATGTATAATTAAGTGTAAAAACCTGTCAGAGATAATGCAATAATTCATAAAATACACATTGTATGCTTGCTTTCTTCAAATGTTTCTTCAAAAATTTAACGAGAAATAGAACATATAGGATATAGGCCTATATATTCTTACTTCGAATAAAATTTAGCATTTGCAAAGGCATTCGATGTCTAGGATCCCT
>JAQIXS010003524.1:0-17882 GCA_034700785.1 Rossiulus vilnensis | reverse complement strand
AGCAATTCTCTTGAACGAGGTTACGAGTCCAAGGTTCGGTCCTTGCTGAAGCCACCAACACCCTCCCAGCTGATATCGTGTCTTATCTGTGTTGCCTCTCTGCCAGGCATTTTCTGGTCGCCAGTTCGAAGTGATCCTCGCGCACTATTGCGCATCATCCGTCCTAACTCCAGGAGTAAAGTGGCCTCACCATGAAAGCGATCGTTGCTTCGACCTGGATCGTCTTGTGGGCTTTTCTGAGAACGACTCACGCCCAGGATTTCTATCAGCCCGAGCAGCTGCACTTATCTTATCCTGGTAAGACCAGCCTTATTTCGTAGCAGGGTTGCGACCCGGACCCGGGCCCCCGCTCCTACCCCGGAGATGCGATGCCGTTGTATTTTCCGGAAAAGGAACCTCATCTGCACCGTTTCAAGAGAAGGGATAGCGGCCATGTTTAACGATCCATTCCCGTTAACAATGGCTAACAGGCACGTGCTTGATACTGCGTGCAGACAACATTTCAAACCTGTTTAAATCCAAACGTGGTTGATGGGAATTACTGGACGGAATCACGTGGGCGGAACACACATGCATGTATACAGGGTGTCCACCATATTATCAGTAACAGTTAACTACTAAGTCCTTTCAGGAACTCCCTATCATGAATTGATACTGAAAAGCTGAGTGACAGCACTGCATGACGTCACAACAGCCAGGCCCATTTACTAAAAGAATGTAAATCTGAAAAATGTCAAAAGCATATAACCCTGTTAGAATTAAATTAAAACAGCACACTACCCTGAATTACATAACACCATTCAAAGAACTTGATGAACTGCTCCTGTGGACCAAATGGAAAATGGCCTTAATTAACGAATAAAAATATGACCATTTCTTTCTACAAAATAAACGCCAGACAATATATTTGTAAAATAATTAAGCAATATAGTTGGAAATGTATTTTAAAATGCACTGAGCAATATACATGTTTTGATAATGTCTTTTGAAGTACATTTCAGATATGCAATACATTATAAATTTAGCATTGATACATATTTTGACATGCATTAAAGTGTTTTTGAAAGCTATAAATACATTTCTAAGAAATATATTTTGAACCCATAATTTCACTGAAAAATGCATTTCAGAAAATATATTTATGAAGATAATTCTTCGATTTGGGGAATCACGCCATACCGATGCTGATACATGATAAGCGGGCTTATCTGCACATTTATGCGTGGTTCTGGGCTGCCTGGCACAAAATGAAAACAAAAGTCTTGAATCCACGGACTATCATTCATGTTTACCAATGCGTGTGTGTGATCGCCAAGGCTGTTGAAAGTCAAGAGACACAATAAAGGATGTTATCAAACAGTCGACCTTTTCAATCCAAACACCATTCCATTATCGTCCGAATTCACTTTTAGCCAAATGTTCCAGATGACATTAGTTATGGCCGACCTAGAGGTGTCCCCATGCAAAAACAAAATTACACATTTTTGCCTCAAATACTAATTATAGTAGCTAAGTTTGTCCCGTTTTTATGATTTATGATTTTATTTTTTTGATTAAACAAACTTGAAAACCATTTTTAAAATATCTAATATAAAAAAATAATAACAAGTAAATAAAAATATATATTCTAGGTTGTTGAGGCGGGATACATATTATTACACATGACGTCACTTTTAGACGCTGCTGTTTACATTTAATAATAATGACTAAAATGTGTATTTTTTAAATCATTAAATTGGAACGCTAAAATCGGACAAATCACAAACATTTCGCTGACCCTAAACCCCCTTCCCTTCAAGTCAATTACTGGTTGGCTTTCATGAACCCGTAAATCCCAGGGTGGGCAACCCGGTTGCTAATCACCACAAGTGGCGAATTTGAGTTTACCAGTTCCCTGTACTTCCTGTGTGAATAAAAAATAAACAACCTGACATTTGCTATAACTTCATTTAGGAATAATCCATAAATAAAGTTATAATCCAGTACGAGTCTAGACACGACAATGAACACATGTTGTCTAACGGCGCACCTGTTTAAGGAATCATCCATAAATAAAGTTATAATGTTAGAGCAAGCCTGTGTAAGGGGTTCATCAAATGATAATCAGGTGGGATGAGGTCTGCTAATTTAGGCCGTGCTAATTGATAAAGTTATGTGGGAGGTTATGTGTGGAGATTAGAGCTGCAGCCCAAATCCTGTAAATTAAGATCAAGTTTTTCAAAACGTATTGCCTCTGGCGTTCATTTAATGTCACTGAACAAAGGTTTTGTGTAAAAATGTCGGCAAAATCGATGATTGGTAATCTAATTCTTCAAACTTCCCTATATGGAGTTTCTATGGTGATGTTGAAAATTTAATAATTCTAAAAGATGTCCTTAAAATGCATAAGAAATTGCCATAAAACATAGATGCTAAAGGTTTATGTCCATTTTATAGCTGTGAGTATTAGTAGCCTCTCCATAATTGAAACTTCATAATTGCAAGATCTAAGTACAGGTCTCTTCGTGGCTTTCAGATTCAACAGTTCCAACCTATTTGGTATAATTAAAATCGGTCAGTTACAAAGCAACGAAATGTTTAAATGGATCAGCTCAGGCTTAACATGACCAAACTTTATATAGTTTTAAAGTAAATGTCATTAATTCATTGGATTGAAAATGATAACCAAGAATAAGAGACGTCTCAAAAATGAAATTGTGTGATTACTTTATTTATGGACAGTCCTATGCTTGCATGTTTCATCTGTTTTTGTGTACACATTTCTCTACAAAAATGATAAGTGGGTGGCTAAAAACAGTTTTACATGGTGTGACGAATTTTACTCCTCATTGGCCACTCTTGTGGCTACCCTTAAAATGCTTTCCCATCCTCAAATGCGATATAAACTCTTCATGTCAATTTTCATTGAAAATATGACGTCTAAATCGTCTAAATTTCCGCGCAATTTTAGATGATGGAAAAAATGACCAAGGAATGATACATTTTTGGTTATGTGTTACCTAGTTATCATGCAATCGTGAAACAGAACGGGTAATTTGGTTCGATAGCCTCTATCATACATTATTTGCTACCATTTGTTGACAGGTTAATGGTGCAACAACTGACTATTATAAATAAGAGCATCGATTACAGTCTCTAAAATGGATACATGGTGTCCATGACAGTCAAAAAAGAAAATGGAGATCGGTCATATTTATTCACTCGTCATGTTGTGAAATTGAACGAAATCTTTCACACCCAGGGGTCTGTAAACCAATGTTAATGCAACCAATGTAACCCAAAAACCAAAAAATATTGTTTTGGCATAAACGTTTTTCGTTTTTCCTGTAAAATTTGATAGACTGGAGATGACCTTTTTTTAAAATGACTGATTCAATTTATGGCATTAGTCTATCTGTACAACCATAGGCAGAACATGAAACAGAACAGATCGGGTGTTTTGGTTTGCCTGCCTCTTATCATTTTTACTGATATTTGTTGATGAATAAATGATGTGGCAACTGGCGAGTAATGTCAACATGTACACATAAAAAAATAATTTAGTCATAAATAAGAGTATGGATTACCGTCTCCAAAATGGGATGCTATGACGGTCAAAAACGAGAATGGGAATTTGTCCTATTATACGTCCGCCTTGTTATTCAATGGAAGAAATCACCTTCCATACCCAGCAGTCTATGCAATTGCTAATTAGAATGCACTGCAATAGTACAGTGCATTTATGTGGTTACCATGGTGGAAAGTTATTGCAATTGGTCGTTATTTTGGGTATTAGGGTAAATCTAATGAAAATACAATCTAATGTAAAAACAGCTGGTAAGTTAATGAATTGTCATTCAACAGATGACCCAACGAAAATGACCGTCACGTGGTCGACAATGGTCGACACGAACTCGTCAGTATGCGAGTACGGATCCACAAGTTTGGCCAGTACTGCCGTGGGCTACAGAACACTCTTTGTGGATGGCGGGGAAGAGCAGCACTCGCAAACCATTCATCGGGTCACATTGACAGATTTGGTTCCTGGACAACGCTACTGTAGGCACTTCCGCATTTCTCATCACGAAAAGGAAGCCCAATCCATTTTCCTGTTCTACGAAATTAACACGAAAATTTAGAATTTTGTTGATGCTATCACGCTTGTGTACTTTGTCATGGCAACGGAAATTACTTATAGAAAATACCTAAAAAGTCCGTGCTCAAAATAGCAACTAATAATAATAAAAATGGCAAAATTTCAACTAAACACAAAATTAAGCTTAATGATGAGCAGAAAGCATGCCCACCATGCAAAAATATTAGGCTACTCGCAACATTTTTTGCTTCAAATACTTATTATAATTGCTTAATTTATTTTTCCCTTTGTGGAATTGCTCGTCCTCTAGAGTTTCAGCTTTGGTTTATGATTTTAAAAGTTCCCGTTTATTTGTAAAAAATTAAGAAATTTTAAAAAACCGCCGAACACATTCGAAGGTGGTTGTCGTGCAGGGAAACCCCGTTTTCGGAGTACGCGTAACTGTTTTTTTCATACTTCTAATTATTTTTAAAATAAACGGGGTATTTTGAAATTGTAAACCAAAGTTGGAACCCTAGTGGACGACCAATTCTGCATTAAGAATTATAAATTTAGCAATTATTATAAGTATTTGAAGCAAAAATTGTGCGAGTAATATGTTAGCATAGAGGGCATGCTTTCGGCTCATCCTTAATTAGACAAATTTCTCATTCTATATGCTGGAATTTAAAGTTTTTCAGTGATATTTTTTATTCTGAGAACACTATAATTGTTAGAACCTTCTAGCATTCATTGCAAGTACACAGTGAATTGGTCGCGTAAAATGCAGGACTTTTCAAAGACTTTAAAAATTGTTTTTAATGAGTTTTACGATAAGGAATTTAATGACGCATAGCAACATTTTAGCACATTTCTAAGTAATTTATGAATTCAAAAACAACTATTTTTAATTATTTGTATGCAGTTGACAGCACAATACAAACATGTCAATTTTTTAAAGTATCTGACAAACAGCACAAACCTAGGACATCTTTCTAGCTTGTCCAATGACTGGTCTAACAGACTGATAGCATTATCAAAACTTTCTTCCTGGACAGAAAAATGGATTGCGGAGCCCTTTGCATGAATGTTGGTCAATTTTATTTACCGTTTGCTTGACAACACTGGATGTTTTGGGGGCTTGTTTAGGGTACCACTGTGGCAGCATGCTGGGCTGGAGTGAACTATACTTTTTTAAGGCAATGCCATCAGGAGCCAACTGGAGTCCCACATTCGCAGTTTTCGGGGACCTAGGAAATGAAAATGCACAATCACTTCCCTACATACAAGAAGAAACACAGAGAGGCTATTACGACGCCATCATACATGTCGGTTAGTAGCATTTAACTACACTTGCTAAAACATGAGCCTTTGCAAATGAAGAGCATTTGCCTATCAGGGAAGACAATATTTATTGGTTGATCGAACAGACAGGGCGCCATGCATCGTTACAATCCAAGCACTAAGGCTCATCTGCCTATCGACCCTGGGTTTAGGGTTCGATTCCCGGTCGAGTTCGGTGGGAAATTTTGGATGGGCGATTTCCCTGAGTGGCGGCTTCTTTGGATTGGGGGTTAAAACTCAGGTCATCGATCTACTGTATCTCGACTAATTTTCGAGATATTTTTAAATCACATCGTTAAATTGATTAGCTTATTGTGGCTCGCAAAGATCGTCTCACTAGGCATGACGTTATGAGCATGGTATCAAGAGAATAGCCCAATTCGTTAGACAATGCCGTCTTCATAACACGTTGTAAGCGCAATAAAAAAACGACAGTATCATTACGTTCAATTAGAATTGTAAATCATGAAACTGAGTACGTAAAACATTTGCAATTCTCATGAGGCCATCTCGTTATATTGAGATTGTGATTATTTTAGGTAATCAACTGTTGTTACTCGTAGCAATAAATATGAATACCATCAACGTGTTAATAATCACCATTACACCTTGCAGTTTGGCTTGTCAAAGTTATATTTATAGCTCAAAAATGATTAGATATGGGATTAAAATGAATGATATTCAATCTAATATCCAAATGAATGTACATGATAGCCATTCTTAAAGTTTAGTCACCCTGTATTTGAGACGACTGAAAAAATCTTCACAGATTTGCGTTTATTTAAATAGGCTAGCTGATGCAAGATTCAATTGTAGGCCACATTTATGTGCTGTCAGACAATGGAATGCTGTTGATGATAAAGGACTCAAGTCGAGCGTAGCGAAAGTGGGAAATGAGCCTGATGCAAGATTTTGCGAAAGTTGCTTTTCTGACAAAAGAAATACTGGAACTAATGGAGAAAATACTGTGCATTAATCACTTTAAGTGAACGGCTTTTCCTAAATTGAATAACGAATTGTTAATACCGTGCATATTTAAGTACGTTTATACAACTGTAAATGGATGCATACAGTAAATTGAAATGTAACGATGACTTGTCTAAAGCTCAATTAGAGTAGCCTAATCGGTGAATAATGATGACCTTTTAATTTAATTTCATTGTACTTCGCCGATTAAATTGAAAAAATAAATATATTCAAATGTACAGTATAAAATGCTTTTCATTCCCAAGGTTCATGTTTTTCGTAAAAATGCGGTACGCAGAATGTTAATTTATGACATGTTTATTTCACATTCAGGGGATTTTGCCTATGACATGGACTCGGTATGTATATAAATGATAATTTCTACATAGGTAATACATAATATCGCGCTCCTAAAATGATACAAAAACCGTTTAAACTCGCATTATTTTCAGAATAACGGTAGATTTGGTGACCAATTTATGAGGCAGATTCAACCAATCGCAGGCTATATTCCTTATATGGTTTGTCCAGGCAACCACGAGCAAATGTAGTACGTAAACAAAAGCAATCGCCATTTTAATTTTATCGCTAATTGGGTACAGAATTATTTACATGCATATGGATTGAAAAAATGCAAATTTTGTTTGTGAGAAGGGGGTTTGTTAATGAGGACAGATCTTCATAGAATTGATTCTTCGTTCGTTGCTCTTCGCAGACGACATTCAATCTATGAAAACAGAAAATTATCTTTCTGTGAGGCGTTTTTTGTCCAATATTATAATTTTGACACAACTCTATATATTGTATTGAAATAGCAATGACAGTATTCATGCATAGAAGATGCCTATAGTGCTGTCACCTAGAGGACGTCAAGTGCCAACTCAAGAGTTGTAAACGCCAACAAAAGGTTTTTAACAGAATTGTTGCTAGACATCATTTTTTTTTATAAAAAAAAAGGTATACCCTTTGTTGTACCCCCTCTTGCATACCTGGATTTTATACGCCTTATATCAAATCAAATAGATAAGAGACCGTTTACACGAAAAGTAAACCTTGTTGTACTTTTTGGGCATTACAAGTGCCGATTTCATCATTAATTTTGATTCTCGATTCTCATTAATTTTTGGCATAATTCTATGCGTACATATTTCAACAATACAAATGATACCCTACACGTATATTAGAAAATTCGCAAGCAGTTTAACCAGAGCAACAATCTAATGTTCTTAAGTGGGTGTCCTTATATGTTTTAATGAGTTTGTACAGTGAATATGTTTAGTGGTATATACAATAAGAGATTCAGGTTAGAACACAATCCCTATAGCTAGTACATGCAATCAAGTAGCTAGTAATCAAGGAGCGAAGCCAACCTCATAAAAAACTGTGCGAAGTATAATTTATAAAAGAAAATTATACAAGGCGAAGGCTATATAATCACATTTCTACGTTCGATATGTTAGGCGGCAATTTATGACGTATGAGTAGGTGGCAGCACTGGCATCACGGCAAGGTGAAAACAACGCTGCGAAATTTCCATTACGCAGTAAAAATATCAGATAAATTGTTTTCACTTCAATACTGTTAAACTGTTATAACCTAGCAACTTCTCCAACTACAAAAACCGTTTCACCATGCCCCATTCCGACGACAACATGTTCTTCTCGTTCGACATCGGCCCCGTGCATTTCATATCCATCTCCACCGAATTCTACTTCTTCCTCGAGTACGGGCTCAAGCAAATTCTCAATCAGTATAAATGGCTGGAAGCGGATTTGAAGGTTTGGCAACACTCTCAAAAATCACTCTGCGAGACTGCAATCGCAACACTTCTGCAGGAGCACTCATCCTTGCCCCTTAATTGCAGAAAGCCAATCTGAAGGAAAATCGTGATCAGAGGCCTTGGATTGTTGTGTATGGTCATCGACCCATGTATTGTTCCAATAATGACGGAGATGATTGCACCAACAAAGAAAGCATCGTAATTATTTAACTGTCTCAAAACCATTCGCAGGGATTCCCCATTTTAGCGGAAAATTGGCGCCTGCGCTAAATTTTGAGTGAAATTTTGAAATTGACCGCGTGGAAGGTCCTTTATTCTTAATTAACAGTTCTCAATTTGTTTAAATTGTCTCTAAAGTAGCCCAAACCTGGGATTAAATAAGAAGCATTACCAAATACGCATTATATACCGGTATTCGAAGGTATAGTTTATAATGTATATACTGTACAATTTTAAAAGGGATCCAGATTTCAAAATTTTCAGAAGGAAATATATAGCATAAATTACTATCAATATAGTCTAAATCTATTAAATCGATACTGATTTTATATCAGCTTTTTTCTTAACTGTATAAACTATTTATCACAAAAAAGAAAGTTATCCGACGGTTAGACAAAAAATTTCTTTTTAATCAGTGATCACAATAATTTGACGTGATAAGTAAACAAAACTGCATCAAATTTCAAGCCAAAGGTAATCAAAGGAAGCTTTAAATATGGCGGAAATTTCTTGCTAAATATATCGCTCGATTTTATGCTGCTGAAACCCATCAACATTTTCCGGCAAACATTTCTGCATCTGTAGAATGAAAAACCCGAAATGAAGTGAATTTCATTATTTGCACCCCATTTCTCTAAGTAGCAGTTTCCATTTCGGTTTGTTGTTTAGTATAAATTAGTTAACTGTTATGTTTTCTAGGTACGAGTTGGCATTCCTCTTTTTCATTGGTACGGCTTGGAAAAAATGTTTAACAACTACGGCGTTGACCTCGCTATATGGGCGCACGAGCATTCTTACGAAAGACTATGGCCAATATTTGATTACAAAGTACGGTTCCATTACTATTTTATTTTATTTATTCGTTAAACTGACAAATTACGATATCAGAATTTCATTTGCGTATTTAGCTAATGTGTGAAAGTGGCTCATAAAAAAGGTAAATTTAAGCGAATTTTGCCGAATGTGATGTGCAAAAAAATAATTTTGCAGATAACAAGACATTTAAAATGTTCTTAATACGATAATTATCCGATTTAAAAAAAATACAACCTTTAGTGAAGGAAATACAGTTTTGCAGAATTTCTTCATGTTTTCTTTGAGAAAAGTCTTCTTAGATATATTGACTATTTTTCTTTGCCCAACAGATAAAAAACGGAAGCTACGATGCACCATATACGAATCCCAAAGGCCTAGTTCATTTGACTACGGGCTCAGCGGTATGTACTTTTATTTTCACAATTTAAAAAAGAATCATTTACAACGTGTTCAGGTTGTTATTCAAGTTATCAAGAATTCTAGTCATGACAACATACGTTAGAAACTTTTTTTGTATACATGTTTTGTTTTGTATACACGTATACTTGTTTTGTTTTGTATACATTTTGTATGCATGTAATAATGACAGTATACTGTACATGTGTACGTTATAAACATGCAAATTCTCTTACATTGATTTGTGTGCGAAAAATATTAATGTCTATGGTACAGGCTATGAAAATATTTATTTATAGGGGTGCAATTCCTCTACTTGATTCATTAGAAGTTGTAAATACTACCCGTAATTTTAATATGTCAATTGTTATTATATATACATATAATCCGCGCATAAAATGTGCGTGCAAGACAGTTATACAACTATATACTCTCTTATGTGTACAAAAACCAGTGGTCAAAAAAACGTAAATTTTACTTAGAAAATGTTTTGCGAACGTGATTTAGCTGCATAATTCGCAAATTAAATTTCAAATCGTGCTCAAACAGGGAAACTGATGATTTTCCTGTTAATTAGAATTATCCTGTTAATGACGCATGAAGTGAAATAATATTATTGATACATGGCTTTTGTTCTATGTTAACTGCTTGCTGAAGGAGAGAGGGGGTGGGGTGACATCACCAACAGCTTCATCATACGACACTGAAATCAGCGCTTTGATAAATATATTCATCCAAGTTGTTTGATAAGTTATTATTTTCTTTTGTTAAATAAAATTTGATGTATTTTCAAAGAAAACATTACGTAGACACGAAAAATTCAACGAGAAAATCATTAAATTGAAAATGTTATTAAAAAAATATATTTGATAGTTTTGATGGCATGTCATTTAAATGAGTTACAAACTTATGTTTGAGTAACCATTTGTCCACTCCGTACTCTACATCACTGATCTACGTGTACGTGTTTGTGTTGTAATGAACTACGTTTATCTGAGACGGGCATTTAAAAGCCATGTATTTAGTTTGTTTCATTGAAATTGGTTGATTGTTCGAAATTTTTGCTTTTATATTTTGAATGAAGACTTTTTATAAGCGTATACATAATTGTTACGTTTTATCAATGAGATTTTCCAAAATCGTTACTTCAACCACGAGACTGGACGCAATATTGACATTCTAGAACGCGCAGTGGGTCGTTCTGAATTCAGCATTGTTAATTGATTTCTTCGTATTTACTGATATAGGGATGTAGCGAACAACACGACAATTTTAAGGAAGAAGCACCATATTGGACAGCATATCGCACAGTAGAATATGGATACACACGAATGAAAGTGTTTAACACCAGCCATCTCTACATGGAGCAGGTTGCTGTGGACAAGGTGAGGTTTACGGATATATGCATGTGCATCTATTTTTGTTTATGGTAATCACTTGCGCTCTATACGGTTAGCATAGTTTTTCTCATATATTTGCGGAATGACTTCGATAAATGATTTTGAGAAAACAGAGGTTGGAACTCGTTGTCGAATATCATTTATCACCACAAGATACATTACGTGTATTTTTTTTTATTAGAAAACTGAAATTATGAACTGATTGTTATGATGTGCCTCGTTGTTTTAGCAGCTATTTTTACCTGTTGTTCGCAAAGATGGCCGAAAATGCTGACAACGAAATATGTCAATATTCATTACTAATTATGGAAATTGTTAGGAGTATTTTCAAAAAGTACTCGAAATCAGAAACCACCATGCAAAACTAATATGAATTTTAGGTAGATTTCCATAAAATTACAAAATCGATTACCAAAACTAAGTTTTGCTTACTCTTTTACGAATGGACGTGAATGCAACTTTTTCGAAAACCAGCCTCTTGAGTAATTAAAATATTAAGCAATCACTGGTTGGGTCTTTTTATTATTCCGGTAGCTAGATGAGATGATTTATTGTAAAGTTACTTAAGTGATGACATGAAGACCACGTAGCAACAAAGTTCTGTTATCTACAGCGTTTTCATGATGCAATGTTAGTAAATACGTTCAGCCTTGACTGCAATCGTACCCAATAACATTGAACCATAACCATAATGATTATTTGGTACTGCTTTCAATTCTAATATGTAATTTACACAATTTGTATACGCTATAAAAAGTGTATTCCAAATATGGGTTTAGTTAAAAACCAAGCTTAAAAGTATCTTAAAAGGATTCACATGGAATAGCATTTGAATTAAGAAAATTTCAAGTTTTAGATTACACGTCAAAGTTTCTTATTTTATTATAAGTGCATACAAATAATTAACGCACATATACACTGTACATGTAAATCTCTGAAAAAGGTTTCAATGTACATGTAATTATCAAAAACAATTAAGTAAATTCATAATGATTTTAGTTGATATTTGTTCACGAATGACTCGTAAGAAAGAAACATGTATGAAAGCCATATTGTTGTATTTAAATCCTGACAGACACTTACATGGCATGAACTTTGTGTCACTATGTCTCTAATATACTGAGGGTATCCCTCAAAGCCTGGGAATCATGGGAAACCTGAGAAAGTCGGGAGATTTTTAACTGACTGGGAAACCTGGAAAAGTGAGAGGAATTTTTAAAATTTGTCGAACAGTCAGGGGATTTTTTAACTTTTAATCAATTTTAATCCAAGAGGTATTTCATAGACTGTACAAACCACTTTTGTTTGAATCCAAAATTTCTAAGTATCCCATTTCAAAAACTTGGTCAAACTTGAAAAGTTTAATTAGTTGCACAATGTCTCAGGCTTTACAAGAATAATTCGTAATAATTAACTTATATTCTTCTGCACTTTTCTTCGAAAAATTACCAGGTGAATCCATAGTTTCGGCATTCCTTTAAATAATAACGTAAGCAAATTTTGTTGAGAAATTTATGCCAAAATCCATACTTTGTGATAAATTCCAAAGTAAGGTTCTTTTTTCTTATAAGTTGGTCCTTTATCCTTTATAGTATATCTTAAACATCTGTATTTTTCGTAATTAGTGTGATCGATTTTTCATTGAAGTTAACAAACCATTATCTAGCTTTCAATATCAATAATCCGCACCAAAAGAGGAACCACTGAAGTGAAATCGAGATCTTTGCAAATAAATATAATAACTTTTTAAAAATTGTCAAAAGTTTTTTTTTAAATGTTCAACGAGTTCACAAACCCCTTTTTGCAACAACCCTATGATAGAAAAGCAATTTTGAGTTTCATGTAACTACGTTAAAAGTCATAAAACTGCAATTAAAAAAATGAGGTATGCATTTCCTGTTGGAAAGTTATACGTACATGACTTATCCACAACGCCGATTTTTTTCGTTTAAAAGATTAGTTTTATTGGGATTTTGATGATGCTGTCTCATAACATTTATGACAACCTTTACGATAGCCTTGTGATTTCATGGCGAGGTCGCTAGCCTCGTCTTGTCGATCATTAAATGTTTAAATGTTTAATATTTAGTAAAAATGTAGACAATTCATAAACAATTCTGCTTATCATTCATAACGTAATTCTATCCGTTTGAATTAGGTAAACATATGCATAGTCTTTATTAAATCGATATCATAACTTGCCTCAAGACATGCAGTGCGTGTACAGGCACGCATTAAATAGCAAAATACTTGTTTTGTTAAAATGTCTTTCTCATCTAGTTAGCTTGTCCTAAATGATCATACAGTGTATATTGCATGGAGCACACCGAAAATGGGTCGATCAGACAGATGTTTGCACTTTCAATGATGGTCTGATAACAGGGAAGAGGTCTTTAAAGTAATGACGTTATCCCCGTCGCTTATCAATAGTTGATGAAGCCATGCGGCATACTATCTAATCAAACAAGTAATAAGAGTAAGGACATTCTAGAGAAATTGTACACTGACCGAAAATAAAATATTTCTAATTTAAACCCCACTCAAAACTATGTCCACCTTATTAAAATTGGTTGTCCACTACGGTCTGAGTTATTTGTTATAGTTTAAAAATGTACCATTTATTTTAAAAAACTGCAATTTTAAAAAAACAAGTTATATGACCTTGATACAGTGTACATGTTCACTGTATTTAAAATGTAGTTCCAGTTACAGAAATGAACTAGCATATCCTTTCCTTGTATACAGGTAGAGGTAATGAGAAAATTATCCTATTTAAAGAGGTTAAAAACAAACCCATTTAAAGAGGTAAGAACATCCAAATTATAGAGGTTTTTTGGTGAAAAATGCTCGGACCAAGACATTCATCCCACTTACAGAGATTTGTTTTTTATCCAGATTCGACTGTACACTTACATGCATAGTGGCTGTCAAATTGACCACCTTGCTACACAGTCCACCTGATCACTGTGAACAATTTGTTAGTGTCCTTTGAAAAAGCCTAGCCTACACTTCTGATGTTCATTTTTTTCCGCATACTGACCACTTGATTACGTTGACCGATTTTGTCCGGTCCCTTGGGTGGTCAATATAGCCAGGGTTCACTGTATTTCTGACTTACTGATGCATATGCTACAATCAGTATTAATTGCCGTATGTGGCCCGAATTAAAAGTTGCACCCTGCCAACCCCACCAAATTAATAATGATCTCATTTTCTTTCTACGCAACAGGGCGGAGAAATAATAGACAGCGTCTGGATCATCAAAAGCGGCCACGGATCTTACTCCGAACTCTTCCCCGAAGAACCCTTCCCTTGATGACCCGCATCACATTCAAGCCATTGCGAGATTGCGTAAATTTAACTGAGATTAACAAATGAGGAAAACCCAGGAAATTAATTGATGGCATTAACAAACGCGTTTCTAAACATCGCCAAGCACGCTTGACAGGTTGATGAATGCAATATTGTGATTGACCAGTTGGCCAACATCATCATCTGAGATACAAAGCCAGATTACGCCATGCGCGCTTTCACCACCACGTCCGTCACGCGATCACCCAGTCTTGTTGATCGGAGCAAATATGACGCACGTGTTATATAGTCTTACACAATGATTAAATGATTGTATATTTGGTCAAAATAAATATTTTTACCCCAAGTTTTTCAACCTGAATTTGTATACCATCGCGCGGCACGGGAATTCAGCAGGAAATTCGAACTGCCACGTGGTATTGATCGGCTGTTTGTACATGGTTGATCCTCGCCACTTCCGGTCGGAAAGCGCAACTCAATGCATGACCAAATTTAATACCATTCTGTAGTCATAGCACGCTCAGATGGTCGAAATTTAATAGTACAGTTTTACTGATTTTTTTAGACAAAATCACCTCATTATGCTAATCAAAATTAACGACGAAAGCATCAATCATAATTTGTTTTCCAATTCTTGCAAACGCAGGATTTGTTTTTTTGAAAAGCACAAACCGAAAAACCACTTAAGTATTAATTTTGAAAATTAGAGTCATTGCCCTTGATTTTCCTACACATTCTTTATCGTTTACGAATCTCCATCTGCATGTACATGTATATATATACTTAGAGACCCAGAAATGTTACGTATTCCTAGATTCTGAAATTGGGACATTTCAATTGCTAATTTTCCCCCCCTTTAAACTTATCGCATTTGTCGAATTTTGTGAGCCTCATGCTGCATGTCATTAATATGCAATAAACACAATTTTAAAAAACAACAACATCATTGACCATTTAATTTTTGCTGCTATTTTTGGACACGTTGGTTTTCACATCATGAAAAGTTTGACAGATTGAATTCCATATAGGCCACTATGATCAAATTCTTGAATTTCGATTTGAAGGCTGCTAATAAAATTATAAATGCGATTTTATTTCGATCAAGAAGACATCGCACAAAGCACAAGCTGTGTTTGTAATGAAAAACTGTCTAGACACTAGTTAGACAGTCCGTAACTGTCATGGAGTGACAGTTGGAGTGCAATGGAAACAATTCTTGTAGCCATATTGATTATGTGCACATCCGCTACGTTGATCTGCAATTTGGGAATTTTTTCAAAGCTTAAAGTTTATCATACCTTGCATATAATTTAGCCTGAAAATTTCAACCTAAATTAATTCACGAAATATGCTTTAAACAACTAGACGAATATTCTCTTGTCAATTATCAGGTTTATAGTAGCCTATAAATCTGTATACTGTATTTACATTACATCTCTTTTTGGAGCAGTAGAATTTGGTGTAAAATGTTTGAAAATATGCTTTAAAATTTAAATATTCTTTAAATCTTCGAATCATTCCTGCGCAGAACAATTTTACATTAAACTGTGCTTTCGAATCAAGTTCCTTGTCTTGATCAAATATTTTGACACGAATTGTACATTTTTTCCCAAAACGAGTCTGGTTTAAGTCCCATAAAAAGTACCAGCCTTTTCTTGGAAATGACGTCAATGGAACCTGTTTGTTGAATGTTGATGTTTGTAAGCATCAGTTATATTCACAAAAACAATATCAACTCAGAATTCTCATCGATATCATATTATACGTCTTAATACATCGCTTTAATTTTTTTAAATAACTGGACATTTTCAAATAGTAAAAAACAATGCAGACGCTGGTTACCAACCAATTCTAAACGGGGAGAAATAAATTTAGAAATTACACACCAATTATTTGAAGCATAAACATGCGATTAATTTTTTTGCGATGTGGGCATCCTTTTGAGTCGACCTTATAACATCCTGACAGATAATAGCATCAGCGATAACATTATCAAATTTAAAGACGCATTCGACGCGTAGCTTATCTTGGTATGTTGAAATCGCTTAAATATAATCAGAAAATTGCGATAAACGATATCACTTGAAAGCTAAGAAAATCATTAAAAGGTCGTAAAATTTAATCATTAAAATATTTTTTTGCCGCATTACATGCATATGGTACTTTCCCTAAACGTGTCCTGAACTGATTTCAGTACAGAAAAGGTGACATGTAGCAAAAGCCACAAAACTTTCTGAAGTAAATAAGAGTTTAAGCGGTTGGCATACATGCACATTGCATATTCACCAAGCAATACAGGGGGATATAAACTAGCCTAGGTAATTCCCCCTCCCCCCTCGTGATACGCCACTGAATAGTGGTTAACCTTGATCCTCCAGGCTCCAGGAATAAGCAGACCAAACCAAGTTAACTCATGTTGCATTATAATGTACATTTAAGGTTTAGCTTATCAACATCGCGACGCGAAGATATCACGCACAGTTCTGGTGCCAATTGTATTTAATATCGTTTGAATGTGTCCCTGTATTTATAAACAATGAATTAACTTGAGGGGAAATACGAAGCTTGATCAACCAAGCGCGCTTTTGCGTGTTAGATTTTGGATTTTTCAAAACGTATTTTTTGTATGAATAAATGATAAACAAGTACATACCAGTGGTACATGCATGCATATGTTGTGCACCAACATTATAAATAAATTGGACGACCTAAATGCATTTTTAATGCATTTTGTTCAGAAAGTAGCTATCCAATTGCTCTTTAAAATTCTCCGAATTTCACTAAAATTTCTCATGAATTTCTCAGGAGAAAAGCCCTGTAATTAAAAGAATGGCTTTTTTTGGAGCATCCGCATGCCTTTACCCCCGGTGGCTATCAAAAGGTTTCTGTAGTAAAAACGATGTTTTGAGATGAAAGTTTCAGTGTCAATGTCTTGCGTAATTTGTTTGAAGGGCAATACATTTTCCACGATTGGTGTGAATTTCATGGGATTGCATTTGGAAAAACTTGTAAATTGGACAGCTGCTTGATGAACAAAATACAACAACAACAACAACCTAATGACTATTAGGGATTGACGACTTTACAAGCCAGAATAAATATATTAGAAAATCGAATACATAGATATATAAAATAGTATACAAATAATACAAAATACAAGTTATATTTGTCTAAAAGACATGCTTATATGTATGTAATAATGGTGAAAAGGGATATTACGGAGTAGAAGGATTTAGAAGTAATTGGTAGGACTTCAAAGATTTCAAAGACTTCAATGGGACTTCGATGACTTCAGGCTAACGTTTAATGAGTCAAAACAATGTTTTGTGGTATTATATCCAGCTAATGGACTGTCCATAAATTACATTAGGCCTACGCTAAATGAGGTGGGCCATTCATGAAAATGTTGTGGGCGTTACATGGGGTGAGGGTGTTTTTCTTAATGTAACGTTACCATTCTTGTACATATTCTAAAGTCTAAATACTGCATATGATAATTTTAAATTTACACTCATTCCCCGCTTTACAGACGCTCTTTATACAGCGTTTCGCTTTAACGGCCCTCGTGTTTAACTTTGCATCCCGGAATGTTTAG
>JAQIXS010003523.1:0-17887 GCA_034700785.1 Rossiulus vilnensis | reverse complement strand
GAACTTCACAAGGAAGTAAAGGTATAATTAACTAAGTGATCATTAGCAAATCCAACATTTACTATCCTTATTCATCAATACACTATCTTTATCCCGTCGTTTAAGTTATCAATAAAATTTAAATTTTAAAGTCGTAATATCTACAAATAGTGATTGATTGTGTATATCTTTTGACACGTTTATTACTATTGTACAATGGAACCTTTTCAAAAAAAAAATTAAAATCCAAGTTGTAGTTGTAATGGTGCTTAACTTTGGCTCCAATAACGGTTTATTTTATTTAGAGTCAATATGGTCGTTGAAAAGAATGCTTATAGATAATTTTATTTCTTTAAACAATTCGTTTATGATCAATTATAGATTGTAACAGTAGATTGTTTATAAGTATACATGTATAAAGATGATGGTGGAAATAAATCTGATGACTTATTTAACTTTATATCCAAATGGGTATTACTCTCATGTTAAAGAAACCACAGTAGCACACACCACCACTTGGGTATTATCCATAATAAAAGCCGTCTGCTCGCCGAAATATCTCCCGAAAACAATATGGGGTCCACTAGCTTACCAAAATGCCCCATAAACGGAGATGAGTGCTTTTGAAAAGGATGCAATGAACAATTGATTTACCGACCAGAAAGTTCTGTTATGGTTGATCAAATTGCCTACCAAATAGGGGATAAAGCTGCATGTGTTTATTCCTTAAGGAAAAGCATTCTTAAAGACTGTAAGGCGGACAGGTATTTCCAGTCTTAAAGTCAACAGAAAGTTTAGTAGCATTACTGTACATGGATTATACGAATGAAAAGAGAAGCTAAGTAAGGAGTTTCAAACTACGAGGCAAACGTCTAAATAGGGGTATTGATCAATATACTGTAACATCTGCATGTATATGGCGGCTATTGGTAACTTTAGCGTCAACACATCTTAAGGAGATAAACGATGCAACCGTAAGTGACATAATAATTTCCATTTCCATTTAATTGACATTCCAACGCGGTAGCTTTGCAAATAAAACCATGGCTTTCAAGTCAAGTTTATTGTTCAACTTGCAGGATCTTCATTATTGTTGCAGTTTTGACTATGTATATATATATTTACATAGATCACGTGTCTCGTACATGTAGTTTCTCCTTAGATCGCTTTATCTAAAATGACCCAATTAGAAACGATGTTTTTCAAATATTACACTGATAATTTTCTAGGGTAGATGATAAAGATGGTTTATTGAATCTATCTATCAATCTCATGCGTATGAGATATTTATGCAGTGGGTACCGCTTAATTTGATCGCAGATAATAGAATCATCCATTTATTGTCATCAGAATTGCCTAGACCCGAACACTACTTTTCAAATACATGTACATTGTAATTTGTAACATTAACGTTTATTGGGATCAAAATTCCGCTAAATGTCATCATTTTCAAATGACCAGTTTGGGAAACCCTACGTTATTTTGAATGCTAAAAGTGAGTTCAGTGAGAGGTCAGTTTGTTTCAGGTCTCATTACAGGGTAGATGGGGAAAAGGAGAGGTTATTTATTCCTCAATTTGTCCAGTTTACCTGTTACTTAGGCCAACCTGCTGGTGTATTTTTAACCCTTAATAAACTGATGGAATCCCAAGGAAAACGAAAGGATTTGAGCCTCAATGGGATTATTGCAATTTTAGAACGCTACAACGAGTTGCCCAAAATGAACTAATGGAATGCAACTTTGCAGTTGAAAATGTTTCAATATTTTCTATGCACATTTTTAAAGAATCGTTCTGAGCTTGAAAAGTAAGGAAAACTGAATGAAAATGAAGACTGTAAACAACGATGAGGCGAAAGTATGTATAATTTGTTCATGTAGATCACATGCATATTGATATTAAACAACCAAATTACACATTTACAATGTATTTGATTTTGTTTCATGTGTTCGACCTTTAGAATCCTCCGGCTAATGTCATCAAAACAGCCTGGTCCCCAACGTGGTCACATTAAGCGGTGCCAACTGTATTAGCAAATAAATGACAGGAATAGAGCTTCAATGAAAGTAAAAGAAATGCTTTACTCTTATTAGTCAATGTCTCAAATTTCCGAATGGATGATAAAGCCTATGAATGCAATTTTTATTTTATTTATTTAGTAAAAATATTAAATTGAACCCCACAAATAAAACATGTTTTACATCCCAGGAGGCACACGGACAACAATAGTCCTATATCTATTTGAGTCGATTTGACTGAATTTTGACGTCATTTACCGGTATTGTTTTTGAAAGAACGTTCAGAGATATAGGGACCGCTTGAACTATGCATAACTCATAATCTCTCATTCCCCAATATTTCCTTTTATAATTAAGAAATATAAGATATTGGCCAAAAGGTGCATATCTCCTTTGTGCTAAGATTCTTCTTTAACTGTACTCGCTTACCATGCATCCATGACAAGTATACCTGTATGTACATTAACTGTATATGCAGATATAGCACAGGATAATGTAACCAAAAACAAACTATATGGCTTGTTATTTGTTTGTTTTAAGTTCTTTAACGAACCAAGCCAATATAGACCACATGCAGTTTAGGAAAAGGCTAATTTTTAATATTTTTACCTACTACATATATTTGAGGAAAAAAAGGAAATTTGTTTTTGCAATTTTCGTGAATCTGCTGGCTTTTAAATTGAAGTTTTTTTACACGCTTTGAAATGTCCTCAGAATAAGACAAGTGTTCAAAGGGTCAAATTTGTATTTCAGTTTGTAATTGGTGTAATTCGGATTCTCATATTGATAGCTTTCCGATACCTGGTTATCTCGTCGATGAGAGCAGAGTGCTATATAGGATGGTCATTGGCCAATAGATCACTGACTTATTTATAAGGTGACCTGCGTTGACAAATGAGATTCGGCTTTTGAGGTGGATTTAAACAGAATTATTGGCCTTTAACCATCAGAACCAGTTAACTAGAATATTTTTATTTGGGGTTTTCCTTTGGAACTTTTCAATTGTTTGCTGGCGAGTGCCTTAGTAACACGCTTATCGCAACTGACATTTGCGATTAATGCCAGTTATCGCCTAGTAGGTTATATCCTTGTTTTCAATAAGATTATCTGCCGTGTCTGATTCTATGTAACTATCAAGTATAATACCAGGAAAAGATGCAAGGTTAATCTCTAAACAATCCAGCGATCCCACTCTTAATTTCAGTGTGATAACACACTGAAATGGATTTGTAACTTTACTAAAAAAATCAAATAACTTATGATAGAAAAATGAAACATTCAGATACATCACAAATTTGTAATGCTGAAATATAAATTTGTCATTACAAACTTTGAAATAATCATCTTGAAATATGTAACTAAGTAAGATATTAGCATAGTTCGCTAATTATCGAAACAGCAATAAAGCATCGGTTTGTGCCATTTTGTTTTCAGTCTTTATAACCTGTTCAGCATTAATAGTCATAAATGCACTGAGGTTCTAGAAATGGTGGGACAGCGTTTATAGACACCCCTGCGCATCTAGATCCCTTATCAAAACGAATTTTCGAGTAGGATACAAAAATTATCGCAGAGATTGCAAAGAGATTGAAGCTAATATCCTCAGATTTAATTCACACGAATATGTCAAGGATACATTATAAAAACGATTATTTATTATTTTACCTTTTCAAATATCTCCTAGTCAAATTTCAAATCAGATAACGAAATCTTGTTTATAAACAGCCCATATCACTCGCAGATATATGCGAAACCTAAAATACTGTAATAAGAATAAGTCAGGGTCACCACTGAAATCAAATTCTCAACTTCTCTGACTTTATCAAAAAATATTTATAGAATAAATGGAAACAATTTACGAATTAATGATATTTTTATTTATTATTTGAAAAGTTGAAAACGTGCTCTCTTTAAAATCAGATACATCTTTTTCAATTGCTTCCATGGCATATCCTTGCTGATAATAGGGTGCTGATTGAATTGAAGGTTCTTAACGCACACACACACATCTCTGTTAATTAAAAATCTACTCTCTATTTGGGCATTTCCATGATAATGAATTATAATTCTTCCAAACTGTTCATAACACTTTGTATTGAGTATTAGATTCTAAAACAACAAATAAAAGCCATCAAATGCATCCCAATGGTAATTACCACTATAAAGTGTTACTGTAGTTCTATATGTTTGTCAATGATGAGTCTATTATGCTCAATGATTTCTCAATTTTGCAGTTATGAGATGTGGAATTTCAAGAAATTTACTGAATGCAGGCTATGAAATATTTATACAATGTAGTAGGTGAAATTATTATGAGACAAATCACAGTTCTAATTAAAAAAATAAATAAAGGAGGTCCATATGGACCCCAGTGGTAATCATTGTCATGCAGTTGACAAAACCAAACAGTTATGCCTATAAACATTTTGTAGCATAAAAACGTTATTTTTACTGCTGCTTATTGGTTAGAAATACTTGTACGTTTATTCTTGTTGTACTTTTAATTATACATAATTATTGATTTTATTTAATATATGGGCTCAAAGGAATCTGCAAACTATAAATTTGCGTTCTCAAATAATTTGTTCCGTGGAAAATCGATCTCGCTGATGATTCTGATGAATATGGAAAAATTTGAATTTATTTTGCATGGCCTGAACCTGAGGATCCGAACCACTACGCCTTGCCCCCCTTCTAAAATCTACTGGGTATTGCAACATGTTTCAATTTCCATAGGAAATCATTCAACAAAACCATGCCCTTCGAAATTTAAATGCACTACATTGATCTATCTGACAACCGAGATAACATTTTGCTTAATCAATGCATTTTAAGATATACATGTACATGGTTTTAAATCCTAGCAATGTTTATTTCACATCCATATCTTATGATTATACTCCACTTGAAAATCTAAATGTCATCCATGAATGGTCCAAACTGGTCGTTTATGATAAGAAATGAGTATATAATAAGAATAGGCAATTGAAATAACCATACTTTAATTGAAAGTATTTTCCAGCTGGATCAACAAAATTCACTATGTTCCGTTCAAAGGGAATTCCAGTGTTGATTGCGCTGCTCATAGCGGCAACCTCCATTGGTAAGTAAATGAATAATCAACTAATTAATAATTTGCAAATAAAATCATTATGTAGACTTATTCTTCCTTACCCTAACCCTTCTATATCATTTAATTTTAACAGAGGTTCTAAGGATAATTATCGATTTCGTGTATTTGTTAACTAGTTCATTTCTATTAGATAATGGAATTTTCCTCAAAAAGTGTAAAAGACAAGTTGCAGTTTTATTAACTTTCGCTGCAATAATGGTTAAATATCTTATTTGAACTCAACACATTTATTGAAAAAACTGCTTATAAAGTTTCGTTTCTTCAAATAATTTGTTTATGATTAATGAACAATAAAGGTAAATGCTAATACAATATAATGGTTAATAAATCTGATAACATATTTAACTTACTTTCAAAATGAGTTTCCCTATTCCGCATGTTGAAAAAATTCATTATTCAAGTTACAACAGTAGCACACATCCCCACTTGGGCATTATTCATAATAATAGCCGAATGGTCGCAGGAGAACTTTCCAAAAACAAGATGACGTCTACTAGTTTTTGAGAAAGCTTTTATATAGACTGATATCATGTTTCGAAAAAACTCAATGAGTAATTTTTACGACCACAAGTCCAGTTATAACTGATCACTACCTACTTGTGTATGAGAAATAGGGAATAGCTGGATGTTTCATTGTGTTTTTAGGGAAAATAATTTTTGCACAAACAATAATTAAATTATATCAGCGAGACGTTTCAATTTAAATACATAATTCAGCTATAGATAAAAATACTCCCATCACGATAAAATTTAGCGAAATACATGTACGTCAAAAGTACATGCAAACGCTTTCACTACGTATTTGTTAACCAAAAAAACTGCCATGAATACATTTGGGGAAATCCCAATTTAGATGCCGGAGTTAATCAATTATTTTAATTTCAGAGGTAAATGGCGAACAGCATTGCTGGGATTTCGACACAATTGCCAGCAACTGGGTGGATCTAGGACCTTTTGCCTGGAAATACACCGCTGATTTCATGTATCCGGACACGAGCAGCATTCCTTCTTTCTATAATTGTAATTCATCTACGAATTTTAACTCATCTAAAATATAGAAATAGATAACTTGATAAAAAAAATACTAAAACGTAGATCATTTAAATTTATTTCTGGAGCAAATGAAAATCCGTGTCCTTTGGATCACGAGGAATTAAAACCCAAAGTAATCAACACCGGATTTTTTTATCGAAGATCTATTTCACTCCATTTTCACTTATTGCAATAATCATAAATGCATGTAATATTGGTGCTGGACAGTCTATAAAATGTTCGTTAAAATATTTACGAATGGACAATAGTCTACGATTTAGTTTCTACGATAATAATTACTTCATTTTAATAACCCCATTTTTAAATTTATTTCTTCAAAATAGATGTCGCTTTACTAACCATGACAATTTAATTCTCCCTAGTAACTGGCTACATGTGGTTTCAAGATCAAGCAACCCCTCCAACGACTGGATCAGCTCAATCTCCATCGGCTCAACCTGTAACCCTCAACAGCGGTGATTACATAACAGCCGTCATATTTCGGCACATTCTGGTCGGTCAAGAGAACGACACGGCACGACCGGAAATTAAATTCCAGACTGGTGGCGTTACAGTTAATATAGAATTTAGTTGGGAGTATGACAAGTGGAGTGAAGCAACTCACACATGTAATGCAGCTGGCAGCAAAGGTGCATGCTGCCCAAGCTATCCATGCACTGGTTACGTAAGTCAATAAGAAATTACTGTTTTTTAGTCCAAACAAATTTATAGAATTGCTTTAACTGAAGCAACAGACTGTTGGAAGCGAAAATAGAGATTTAAAAAAATCGTAAATACCTCGCGTTTTAAGGCCACGTACATAGTTCCCACTATCATAAATTCGAATGATTAAAATTAGCCAGTATTACGGGTATATTTTAAGAATGGCATTCAAGACTGGTAGGCCAATATAAGAATAAACAATTACAACTTGCGAAAGGTGGCTCCTAAAATAACAAAACGTCTTTTTTTTGGTATATTAGTCTCATTAATGATTCATTAATGGGGGATTGGAAATGGTAATTAAATTGGTCACACATTGGTAATTAAATTCCTCCTATCCAAAAAAGACAGCATTTCTTTTTTTTTAAAGCAGCTGATCTTAACCATCAATCCTTAATCGTTAACAATATCAATTTTAATGATTGGAGCTTTTTCTTCTTGCCATTTTGCCATAGTTTGTCATCGATGGTATGGTCAACATTCGGGATGAGTTGATAGCAGTGAATTCACTTGGCGTTAATGGCGGATGCAGTACGTATTTTTGTAAACATTCAATGAAATTCTGATCAATGACTACAGAACGAATAGAACAGGCCCATGTATAATTTTGGAGTTTATTCCATTCATCACAGCCCGGATATTTTCGCAATATTATTTCCAATAGAGGACAAAAAACCAAGTGCCTCTTAATAATTTTTTTTGCTTCCAGCCGGTATAACTACAGCTACAACTCCCGCTCCAACAACAACTCCAACTCCAGATCCAACTTGGTGCTGCAACTTTGACACCATTGACCTTTGCGGCTGGTCCCCAACGTATATATCCGATGGATGGATCTGGAGTGAGGTTACAGTGGCCTGCAACATACCTATTGCAGGTACGGTTGATGGCAAGACACGAAAATTGCCTCCATCAGTGAAGAGAAAAATGGACATACACCTAACATTTTCTTTCTTTCTTGCTTTAAAAAATTTAGTTGATTTCGTTTATGTGATCGACACTACCGCTACCCTAACATCTCCGTTGCTCATCAACGTGCCGCATAATGCTTATTTTACCGTCACTTATTATTTCCAAACAAACAATCCTGGAAACACTCTCACGGCTTCATTTAATGGTATTTCACTTGGGACCTTACCGACTACTGGGGGAACCTTCATCACAAGAACACTGTCAACCCTAGCTGATTTGTGTGCAGGAACGGGTAACACATGCAATGGATATGTAAGGCAGTCGTTTTATTAACACTAATTGCTTGAAACTGAAATTCATGGAAAACACTCATTGTTTCGTATTTGTTGCAGTTTAAATTGGACACCTACGTTCTTCCCCTCACGGTCTCCTACGCTGGTCTTGACTACTTTTCGGTGGAAGGTTATGATGTATGCCCCTATCCTTGAAGTACGTATGCCACAATTGCCCATTTAGCAAGACAGCGAAAATGATTCTTTAATTCTAATGCATGCAATTAATATTTTTATTACAATTTCCAGGAACATGTGTCCAATTTGACAGACTGTAATCAAATAAAATGGATATCGACACTGCCTTCAACCGACACATAGCTTGCACTTCCTCATGTCAATGGAAATGTACTTATAATTATTCATGCGATTAAAATTTTATTATTAAGTCTAACTTGCGTTGAGCTGAATTTCCCTGTAAGGTTTCTCACCAAAAAAAAAAAAGAAATTAAGTAATTTGTGTACCGCTATCGATTGATGCATGATGGAAACGAGCAAGAAATTCAATCAGTAATGACATTTTTATAAATGATAAACTAACGTAAGATCACCCTGTAAAATACTGAGCACTGTAGATGCACGTACATGATATTATGCCTTGTAACAGATTTCATTATTTCCTCAAATATCAATTCACCTCATTTTCAATATCTATTACTATTTGATTTAGATATTAACAACTTCTCTCTTTTCGACCTTTACTTTATCAGATGTTAATAGGATAAGATTACACAAGCGTACGATAACCTCACTCAGTAATATCTTCTTTAGGTAAAGAAAGTTTGATATATACACGTACATGCATATAGGCATACCGGATTAATATGTAATAAATTACTAACGGAGAACACGTATTACTAAACGTAGATATGGTAATATTTTAAATAAATAAATAAAAAAGCGCATGTGCACAATTTCAATTTGCTTGAGAAATGGCTTAGTTCTCATCAGCTTCATACTTTAGTTCTTAAGCTTCCACTCTTAAGTGTTTATACAAGCTGAAAATATTTACATATTGTACTAACCATTATATTTAAAGACACAAATTTGAAATGAGTATAGGTTTACTGTTCCATGAACTGAGTGAAGTGTTACCTTCATCAAGTCAATAAATATTAAAAAATTACAGATTTAAAATTATGCATTATGCATTGATGCCAGCTCAAACGTTCCCTTCTTCATTCCAACCTAAGCATCAGGAGGACAATTACAACTAATACTATTTGAAAAACCCAAATTGCGTATGGAATTTTTTTCATAAATTAACACAGAAATGCAGGAAGTAGTCTCTCGCCATATACAACTTGCAATGACTATTACTTTATTTTGCGAGCAACTTAAGAGTGAAATCAGCCATTTTTTTCAAAATAATCTGAGGCATTTTGTCAACTTGTTTATCTGGTGAACAAGGCAAAATATATTGATCAAGGTTTCTGTAATCGTGATACTCTAATGATTTTCGAAAAAAAAGTATCAAATGTCGGTAAAAACATTAGGTTTTGTCACCGGCAGGATAGTTTTTCACCAAAATCAATAAAATTCGTGTGATAATAATCAGTTCTGGCTAGTCAACCGATAAAAAATTGGGTATAATAAGGGCAAATCTCCGAAATTTGCTAGTTAGTAACAATTATAAGTTCGACGTAAAACTGAAGCTTTTCAATTGTGATTTTAAGCCAGATTTCATATATTTATTTGTAGATTGAGTAAATTAACCAATTTCAAAATGGGACACATCTGGACGACACTGGCACTCTTTGTGGTTTGCTTCGTAGCAAGAGGTAACCTAAAATGATCAATTATAGTACTTATTGGGATGGCAGTATTGGGTTGTTTAATTTCTTCCTAACTTACGTTAGCAGGCTGCTTTGAGCAACCTAATTAGTCTATCTTTATATGAAAACATCAGATATGATTTCAGTAATTTTGGGTTTTCAAAGAAAAAAAAAGGAAAATTAGTACTTATTATTTTCCAAAACAATTTCTAATTTAACTACACAATGATTAGTTCTTAAAGTTCTAAGACTGACAAACGTTTATTCAATGTTTTTCAGCTTTGGCTCGGTCTGCGTATCCCTGCTACTCATTTGAAGGTACTGATGACGGTTGGTCTCATGAATCTGGTTTCTATTGGAAATGGTCGGGAAGCGCAAAACCTGATGATTCTGACATTCCATCCTTTTTACCCAGTAATTATTTCCTCATGTTTCTACATTATTTAGAAAATTGGCATACATCAGAAGTACATATTAACAGTGAGAGTTTATTTTTGTTCGTAGCTTCCGAATACTTGTGGTTTCAGGACCAGAACACGCCTCCAGTTTCAGGATCAATCCGAAGTCCTGACACCTTCACATTAAATTACGGGGATACCGTTCAAGCGACAATTTATAGGCACATAATCGTAGGACAGGAAAATGACACAGATAGACCAGTGCTACGTTTCGTGTCCAATGATGGAAATGTCCAAAATGTTTTGTACAATTACAATTATGAGTACTGGACACCAATATCGGTAACCTGTACCAACAGTGACAGTTGGGAAGCGAAAACAGCAGCCTGCTGCAAACTTTATCCTTGCACTGGCTATGTGAGTATATTGCACAGATTTTCTGTAGGGCTATTGAACAATGTTAGGGTATTTGTAAATGTTAACTCACAGATGCCAAAACTGACAATTATAACCGCATTTCTTTGAAGGATAAGTACAAACGTTAACGTATCCGTAACCAACTGTATAATCGAATTCGCGATTGATTTTTTTGTAATTCCTTGCTCACATTTTTAAATACATTGTGCTTTGGAAAATGTAACTGCTTTTGGCACCAACGAAATGCCAAAACAAAATTACTATGAAAAATTCAGATTTTTTACCTTCGTGGCTTTTTTTAATAAAAGTAGTTCTCACCAGCTAGAAGCAAAGAGTAAAAAAATCAAATTGAAATTGTGTATTTTTGATAGTTTTGATATCTGTATTTTTCGATGAAAGCAAAAAAAAACTTTAAAATTCTTATTACGTTTATTACGGTGATTTCTTTCGTACATATACGCTATCAAGCCATAACAAAATTAAGCATGCCTAACAAACTTTTTAATTTTTTAAAATATATAAAAACATTAATTACCTTAATATACCATATCAACATAAATAATTATTTATAAAAAACAAAATCAAAAAACATGTCATAGAACCGTGCTTATTGGAATACGTTTGCCCTATCGCTTAGTAAGAGGTAATTCCACAAGTCAGGACATGTTACCAGGATTTCTCAAAAAGAAAGCCATTTTTAAAGACATAATTCACATAGCTCGGATGTTAAGCTGTTTTAATGCTAAACATATTAATCAATCTTGATTTAGTTTCGAGTAGATGGGCAAGTGCTTATTCGTGACGAATTATTGGGAATTGATGACATTGGAATCAATGGTGCTTGTGGTGAGTATATATTTTGTGCTGGAAATTTAATCGAATATTTTAATGATTACTTAAATGTGCCTATATGTGTTAGCGTTAGCTAGCCACTGTTTAGCACTCACGCCAATGTCCAATCGCTATAAAATATACATCAAAACCTGCTCTTTATGTCTGTTATTTAAAATCTAAGTCTAAATTATACTGTATAAGCTTGATTTTGATTTACCGAATTTCCAACCATTAGGAAAAGCTATCTGTGGTACTGCTATAAAAATTTTCCTTCAAACTTCAATCTGTGGTTATACCGCGATTTTTCATTTGTGTGGATTGTGACTGATGAGTGCGCTGTCAGGATAGAGAATTCATTGCTTATCCAGCAGTTATGTGGATAAGTTCATGCATCTGCAATTCGAGTTCATCCATTGTCTGCCCAAAAATTGAGCCCAGATTTAAGCCAAAATAGGTCCCTGGATTGCCATGCAGCGCAAATACAAAACAATTCATCAAATTTCCATAAAATTCTTTACACGAATTTATATCATTAGGGTACGGCCCTACACCAACTACACCACCACCACCGCCACCACCAACATCACCACCAACAACACCTCCACCAACTCCAACGAACGGGTGCTGCAATTTTCAAACCGATCTTTGCAATTGGTCCCCACAAACCATTAGCAATGGATGGATTTACTCCAGTAAAACACCAGATTCAGAAATCGAAACCATTACACGTAAGCAACCGTGCGATGAGCACATTAATAAGTATCGTCAAAAATTTTACCCCAGTGAACCTTCTGGAAATTAAAGTATGAAAAATGATGATAATGCCATTTTCTGATTTTTGTATGTTTTAGCCTACGAGTACATTTATATCGTCAATACTGCCGCTGCTGCCACTTCTCCCCTTATTACTTATGTTACTGATACTGCTACTTTTACCATCGAATATTTTTTCCGTTCGACTCTAATTGACAGCTATGACTCTCTGGTAGCTTCATTCACTACCAGCACTGGCATTAAAACCTATACTTCAGGTCCTCTGCCTGTGACTGGTTATACGTTCGTCCCATTAACCCTCACTGCTTACTATTTGTGTGGAGGAGCAAGCTCGTGCTCAGGAACGGTATGATTAAACACTTAAACTCGAAATTATCAATTTTGAGGTAAATCAAATGCATAATTGCAATGGCAAAGTAACGCAATAATATTTTCGATTTTGTTTTTTGAACAAGTACACTTACTCGATACAAAGGATAAAAATTAAATAATCAATTGATATATCGAAATTTGGAAATTGCAATGAAGATTTTAGCACAAACTGTTGCAGAATTGAGAACCATATCGTCAAACGGGGCGAGTTTATTGAATCTATAATTTTTAAAATGTAGCAAGAAACCATATCCACTATTTATGGATGCATTTAAACTGTCCATTAATCAAATTAAAAGTACGTGTACGTCATTTGAAAGAATTCAAAACTAAATTGCGGATATTTTAAAATTCTGGAGGAAACTAATGGGTAATGAATTAACCTTCCATTTGCAATTTTTTTAAATTGATATTTTTTTCTTTGCCTTACCTAGTCTTTAAAACGTTTAAGCTGGCAAAATTAAAAAAAACACGCTCCAGCTACTGCCTTCAAGTCGTGCTTTATAATTACTGAGATTTAAGTGAAATCTTCATTGTCTAAAATGAAAAGCGCTCAACGCACAACTCACGCATTTCAAAATTTCTACTTAATCTATCAACAGTTTTTAGTTTGCCATTCAATATTGTATTTTGTTTCCTTAATTTTTTAAATGTTATTTATTAGCGGATTATCTGAAAATACCTATTGTGTTTTTTTTTCAACAGTTTGCCTTGACCACCTCGGATGCTCCTAGCGTTAGTCAAAAAGCTGCTCTCCAATACTTCTCAGTAAATAGTGTTCCTTGCTAGTGTGAATTTTCCGAATGAGCCATGAATGGAGTTTGAGGCATATGCTAACGAGTAAACTAATCACTATTTACAGTACCTTACAAACTATCAATGTTGATGTCATAACTAATATTTGCAATTAAAAAATAAAAATATGTTAATAAAAATGTACCTGCACATATTATGCTTTTGAAAGGCTTTACAAAAAAAACATAACTTTCCGAAGATTCAAAAAATGTTTGTAACATTGAACATGAATAAAATAACACGATTTGAAGTTCGCAAATTTGATTTACTACTTTGAACAGGTTCAACAGCATGCGTTGTGAAATTATAAAATTAACACCTAAATATTTGTTTGAATGATGCAAAGTATATTTTAAATTAACTTTCGATTCAACGTTGCAATTATTCAAAAGAAATAAAAACCACGGGATGTACATTTTAAAATATGCCAACAAACGATGAAATTATGTTAAAATCAATTAAGGACCTCATTATGAGCTATGGTTAAACTAATATAAATTGGATTCTTTGATTTTTCTGCTCTATAAATGCTCTAAAAGGTGGCCAACTACATGTGGTCGAGTGTATTTTGGCTGGTCCTCTTACAGGAGCACGATCTATTAAGAGATGAAACCATCACTTGGCATTGCAACAGAACAGTCTATACAAATAATTATTATTCCAAAACTATTCGGACATCGCTAAATCCTCATTTAAGATTTTGATCAAACATTTTGGCAATTATCATTATTAAACCAAAAGTAAACGATAATATCTTGGCAGTTTAACATATAATGTGCTATCGCAGGACGAAATGTCTAATTAGCATAAAGAATAAATTACTATACTGGGTTTATTATTTCCGTATCTACATGTACGTTTACGATGTGAAATAAAGGAATTGATGGTGACTACAGTATAAGGTGCCTATCTCTCAATATACCAGAAATGCGGTAAGCAAAAATGTTGCCTTCATCCAACAGCTACTGATAATATTCACGGAGTTATTTACAAATCAGAATATTAATATATTCAGCAAACATTAAATGCAGCAAGTGTAAAATGTAGATATAAATTGAAATACAAAACTTAGGAGGCAATTTGTGTGAATATATTCACAACGTAGTGTGGAAAGCATGATATTATAATTTCTGTTCGTTTATTTGCAGCTTCAAAAGAGTTCGCTGTATGTAATTTTATCAACAAATCGTGAGTTGCTAGATCAATTTTTAATTAAAAAGACAAAATAATGTATATTAAGTTGTAATTAACCATCGTCTAATAAGCATAATTTAAAATAAAACCAACATTAAGGTGTTACAACCAAATTAAAATACGTATGAATATACAATGCTGATAAAACTTCAATAACATTTAAATTCTTTGGAAAATCATGATGCATCAATGCCTTATCTGGAAAATGTGTTCCATACATTATCTTAAACCACTTTAGTGAACGTCTCCCATCATTCTTATTAGTATTTTCAAAAATAAGTAAATCACTTATCTAATTAAAGAGAGACAAAAAATGGTAAATTCAGAAACAAATGACAAGAAATAGGGAAACACGACCAAATCTCTATTTTTTTCTATTATATGATATCTTTAGAAAATGCAAGTTATAATTAATCACATACATGTAAATAATGTTGTATTGTAGGATTTTAAGATAGTGTCGCATGTAATCTGAAAATCATCAAGCGATTAACCACATGAACTAATATTTACAGTTTGATGCATTGAAGTAAAGCTATACGCCATTAAGCAAAAGTTTTAAAAAATACCATAAACGTAACAATCAAAGTGGAATAATTAGTCATTTCAATCCACATATGAAATAACGAGCTCCTTGTGCTACTCAATTTGGGCGCCATGACATTCTAATAAAGGTCAAAAACAAATAGTCTTATATGTCATTCTAAATTTAATTTAGTCATGATTTTAGTGACCATTGTGCCAATTGTGTTTTAAATCGACTGAATAGAATCAGCATTTCATGTTGCAACATGTACTATGTAGAATGTACAATGACGATCGTCCCAGTCCATCAATTGGCGTGATGAAGACCACAGAATGTCGGATGTTTTAAAGTTCAAAATGTAGTATCACGTCTGGTCGAAATTGCAGGTGCAATGCCGTAGAAAAGGTAATAAACTAGTGTTCATAATTTATTAGTACAGGTAAAATTCGCCATTGGATATCACGAGCAACAAGTGCCAGTCAAGTACAAAATACTTCCGCCACGTTTCCTAAATTGTAATAGAATATATCGACCTAGATTGAAAGCGAACAAATGGCCAAAGGTCCGGCCTTCAGATAATGACATAGATTGAACATGATTACATTTTACTTATTATCTGTTCTCTACCATATGCCACATACTTGAACAATAAATGATATTCATCTTATCAATTTTCTTTGCCACTTAAAATTTGGGGCAGTTTTTTATTATTTTCGATTAAAATGTTATCAGAAGTATTATTTGACGTTAATTCGACCTCAATTCTACAATCAACTTTCGTTATATAGAATCAGCACAAGATTATATGCTAATAATTTAAGTTTAACATAAAATTATGGTGCAGGTATATTACCTATAGAACCAAAGGAAATAATACCAAATTAAAAGCTTTTTTGCAACCCTTACAACACAAAACATTTCAATAAACTTTGGAAACCAAAATTATCATGGACGTTTCGCAAAATAGACAAATATGCAAACAATGTCCTTTCTCTAAATGCTGCGCATAAATTTATTACATAAAATTATTTAACAAGGCCATATAAGAACATATATAAAACAACATTACTATTATCAACGACATCAAAGCTACGATATTGTTTGTAAAATAATATGATTTCAAATTAAATGAATTTTAGTCAAAAATATCTAATTCGGTTAATCGCTATTTGGGAAATCAAACCAATAAATGAGACGATCATCAACATTTGTCTCATAAAATCGTTAACCTTCTTTTCAAATTTTTTAGTAAAAAATAAAATTTTCCCCATCAGATAATCGTACGGTTTATTTTTTTTTAATCAAAAACGCTGGTAAACTTTTCCAATGTCGATACATTTTTGGTACTTGATAGATATATTATCAACGAAATTTTAAGATAACGAAACGCTTTATTAAGGAAAAATTTCACATTTTCAGCGCACTGCCTAATACTTTTAATACTACCGTAATAAGTAAATTTAATGCATAAAATGGGATTTACTGGTACGCTGCTTACATTGGGTCTACTTTTTGTAAACGGAATCGGTAAGCTAGCAAACATTTCGTTTATTATTTTATTATTTTCATCACCCAATTATTACTATTTATTACTTTAGTCAGTTTCCTATCAAGAAAAATGTTGTCTTTATTTAACAAAAAAAATCACATTTCAGCTCTAATCGAATCGGCAAGCCCTTCGTGGTGCTACTTTTTTGATGAAAATAGCGATCCTAAATGGAGCACAGATGGTTTCCTCTGGAAGTGGTCGACAGAAATTCTACCATCCCCTCTCCCAGACACCTTCAAATATGGTGATTATATACTATTTCGCTTTCACTTTTTAGGAGGTAATTGACGTTGTTCTTAGTAAAACATTTTTAGCCAATATTTTCATTTATATTTTAAAGATTGTATTATCGGCCAGAAGGGGTAGTTCCCCTTAGTGTCATGATTCATCTTCTTGTCTTCTAGTATTTTTTCAAGCAAAGTACCTTAGTGGCAGCATGTCTGCTTTACATTCGGGAAACCAGGATTCAAATTCCGGGTAGTTTATCCTAATTATGGCAAATACATATATACTTATTTCTTCCGTAAATTTCTTTTCCAGAGTTTAATCTTTCTTTACGCTGGAATAATTCATGCTGTAATTATCTTCCAAAGGATAACCCTAAGCTACCACAAATTCAGTTTGACAATGACGGGGTGACCATCAAGTTGAATAATAAAAAAAGGATTAACATGGCTTGATTTATTACACCCTTCTACCACATTTCATACATTTGTTGACAGAAGAGTAAAGAGCTGAATTGAATTAGATTGAGTTAATTGAGTCGAAAGTTTACATTAACTTATTACCACAAACTTTCTCAATCTTTGATCATCCAAGATGATCTACCACCACCTTGACTATACTGAGTACATGTATATGTGGGCAAAGCAATTAATGTGTGCAACGTGGAAACAATAAAAGCTCTAGTTTCAACGTTACCCAAGCCTAGGAGATCGTATAATTAAGCTTATATGCCAAGAATGAAGTTGTAGATTCTTGTAATTTTCTGTGATGGTTAACAACTAAATTTCAAGAAAGGTTTCTTTTGGGTGACATGGCTTATATTGGCAAATGGCTGTTTTAGCGTCATAATTTTTCAAATTTATTTAAAAAATGCAGGCAACAAACAGTAAATTAGAAAATC
>JAQIXS010003522.1:0-17890 GCA_034700785.1 Rossiulus vilnensis | reverse complement strand
GAAGCGTTAGTCAGAGAGATGTTTCGGGGGGATATTTTCAAAATAATATTCCACGAGTTGAGATTCAGAGAGACGGCATTTGTTCGTGCCGGTTTTGCGGAGGAGGCGAAGGAGTTTAAAAATCGACCGTCGTTTGAATATTGTCACTCCTTTTATTTACGGATGGCCCTCGGGATGCGATAAGAGGTGATCTTCGAAGCGTAAATCTAATTCAATATGATGCTCGCATCATGATCATCAATTTGCGGTCGTGTTTAATATCACACGCGGCTTAATTTTTTTTTTTTACTTGTAACTTTTCTGAATTATTATTCCTCAGGCTAATGATGAGCTTCTACCCTCTCCCACGCCCCTCATCAAACCATCCCTCCAATCACTCCATTATCAATTTTGAACGTCGAAGGCCTTAATCCGCATTAGCGCCATCTACGGCGCTCCACCCTTTCGCTTTCCCTCGCTTCGGCTTTTGTCAACCCCTCCTCCTCCTTACCTTTTCCATCTTCCTCATTTGAATTTTTATAAATTTTTTTTATATTTTCCACCTTAAATTTAACGTATAAATTTGACGCGAAGATGAAGGTCGATCCGGTCTTTTTTCCATCCCGAGATGAATTAATTTTCAGCGGTGGAGTAAATTTCATCCTCGGCGTAGCGCAAATTAGGCCGAACATCTTCAAATTAGACGAATCTCAGAAGCAGTTTAATGAAAACTATCATTTTTCGCTTCATTTTTTGTTCGCTGTTAGAAGAATATTACGAGAGAAGAAGAATTTATTCCCAGATTTGAACTGGTGTAAAAGCCACGCGCATTCATTAAATCATAGCTGGCCTAATTTAATTGAAATATATGTAGTTTTAATATTTAGTACGCTTAGGTATATGTTGAACTCGGACTGCGTGAAGGCCATGATTAACTTTAATATAAATTTGATAAAAATAAAAGTGGAAATAAATTTAACGTAAATATTTACGTGTTATTTTTTTATTATTTATACCGTTTCTTTAATATAGAGTAAAGTAAATATGAGTACCTGTAATATAAATTTAAAGTGATTTCACTAGCGCCAGGGTAATTTATTTATGAAAAATACCGAAAGTATTTATTTGATAATAGGGAATCCCCCTGCTTTCAATGGTCAAATTTCCCAAGTTTTTCTCTCCAAAACAAACCACCTGGAATAGTCAGGGAAAAGTCGGGGAAGAAGTTGAGAATTAAATTTCGGTGAGAACCGTGTAATAGAAATATATATTTTTTCTATTATTTTTTAAATAAGTTAATTATTTTAAGTGTGAGTAATATAAATTTAAAAGTTATTACTACTGTACGTTTTGCTAAAATAAATCACGATGCTAACAACCGTCCTAGACCAATTAGAAACAAAATTGTAGTGTATTGAACTTTGAAAGCTTTGTTTAAAAATGTCCTGGACAAAAAAAATTCCGGTTGACAGTTTTTGACACCCTATTAAAGAAAAAAAAAGCCTTTTTGGAGGTTGTAATAAATGTGAAATTTTCTTTTTCTTTGACGTTTTTCTCCCCATGCGTACATTACTCGTATGTATTTATAACCATGTACAATTTTATAAAATGTTCATTTTTGGAGAGTGCGCGTCTATCTATCTGCTCTTATAAACTCTTGGTTTTTTTTTCTTGTCGTCTTATTCGTCTTTCATCTTTTGAAAAATGATCTCCATTTGCTTCAGTTTTTATACAACTTTTTTCTTTATTTCCATCTATACGATATTCTTCGCTCATGATCCTGTTTTTTCATTATATATCTATATCTATATATATTTTTTTATCCATACATCCATCCGTTACTGCAGGCCCTCCTTAGTCCTCCTATGCGCTGCCTGGTTAGGGTTTAGTGCGTTTAGAGGTGGTCTTATACTGGAAACCCCGCGGCTTATGCGCGGGTTCCGGACGAAGGCTACTATATTTTAAGTGTCGGCTAGATAAATGATGACGTCCGTCAGTCTCCACACTAAACTACGTGTAGCTCATTCAAAAGGGATCCACATGTGCACGGTTTTTTTATTGTAATGAATAGAAATGTTTTTTAACAGAGTATGGGTCCAGGGCCCTGCTTCGGTAAAACTACAATACTAATAATTTACGCTTCGCTATACAAGAGTACAGGTAAATTCTGGTATAATAAAATGTAGTGTTTCCACAAGATTGGTGCCCACACTTAATTGTAGATGGAAATAATTATTAAATAGTGGATTCAGCAATTTTACTATAGTAAGTTGAGAAAAAAATCAAAATGGTCTTTACCATAGGTGTAAGTGCCACTGTGCCATGACTCCAAGACATAATTTCGATTACTAGGATGTCGATCTTTTTGAATAAAATTTAAATTCACAGCAGCTTGACATGTCCTGAAACAATCTATAGATTTAAAAGTCTGAATTGAAATTAAAATTTAAAGTTTTTTATATACTTTATCACCGCCTTATCTTACTTAAAGTTGGTTGCCAACTCGTCACTATCACCGCTGTTACTTGCCCACATGTTAAACCCTTTTAAAACAAACATTTTACACACAAAAAAAACCCTAATGCATGTAGCACTTTTTACCAAACTAATCAATTGTATAAATCAAGTATGAAATTACGAATGATCTGTACGTTTTAATCACGGCCTTGTAAGTTGTCTTGAATGTAGCAATAATTACGAGGTAGACTAGTAAATGTCTCGTGGAAAACTATTTTATATTAGTGGAGAATAATGCGCGAGCAAATGCACTAGTAATAGGGGGAATAAGGTTTAGGGGGTCCTTTCGTTGCTGGTAAAAGACTGCTATGAATTATGGAAGGGAATTGCGCTTTCAATCTCAGTCAGATAACCCAATGACAATTAATCTTGGATGCCCTCATAACGTTCGATACCTAAGGAGTGTCGCGCTTACGCATGGCATCAGGCGACACTCAATCAAGAACATAATCGAGTGTCGCCCAACCCTTTTGTCTTTCGACCTCATTTTACGTCTACTTTGTAATGCTTCTTTTTTTTGGTTACGGGCATCATTTTGCTTGCCAGTCATTGTGCCCCTTAAACCCCACATCCAACCAAGTGTCGCGCTTGCACATTAAATTAGGCGACACTCATTCGCGAACATGGCGAGTGTCATTATGTTATGTCTTTTGACCTTATTTTAACTCTACTATGTTAACGACTTTGTTTTGTTGCATTCTCATTATGGGAATAATGGTGGGGTGCCTCTTATGTTGCTGTCAGGTCGACATTTTGTCTCGCAGTCATTGCACGCGTTAAACCCGACAGTGTCACGCTTACGCATACAAAAATGGCGACACTTTATGGTGCGTCTCTATTAGTCTAGTCACGCACTTCCTGCGAGAGGCAGGACGTTTTCCAGTGTTGTGACATCTCTTCCTGCTCCGTTCTTCACTGTTTCTTTATTGGGGTGTTGCAGCGAAAGAGTCGCCGCGTAGTGGTGTGTGTGTCGAGTAACTGCAGCTTACGCATAAAGCGCTTGGCATGGCGTCAGTGGGGGGAACACTAATTTGACGTGCAAAAAGTGTTGCTGCGTAGCACAGAATAAGAATAATTTTAAAATGGTAAAGCAGCAAATTAGTGTTTATTTTGTTGCAAATCATTACAAATCTAAAGTAACCCATGCATTCCCGACTCATTCTCCTACACTGCAGCGGACGAAACCGGCCGATGGCAGCGCCATCAGTGGCGTTGCAACATCCCAATACGTTGCATGCCCCCTGATTGACCAGCTGAAGGGACTCCTCTGGATCTGAAGCAGACCCTCCTCCTTTTTCGCCTTTCACCCATTTCAGAGCTCTGCCCTTGTGTACGGTCCGGGTTCTTCCTAGCCTAAGATGCTTTTGTACCCTTAAACACCACCGCAATCAACAATAACACGAACAACAATCAGTTTAGAAGAAGTTTCGATCACTGATGTCTCTTAACATTTCGTTTCGTGCAGCCGTCGCAGTCAGTCTCCATCCTCCATCACTTGGCTTCCGGTCGTCGTCTGTGCGAGTCCATCGTAGAAGCCGTCTGCTGGCACCTCGCTCGACTGACCCTCGACGAGCTGATGACCAATGGTCAGCGGCCTGCGTTCGACGTGCGCGCTTGGGAACGCGCTGCCATCTTGATTCTCCTGTTGGAACGCTGTTTGCAGACAGGAGGAGGAGGAGCCACTTCCGGTCATCATGGCGACCAATGGCAGCGCATGCTGGGTCACTGCTTGCATCTTCTGCACGACCGCTTCCCCCTCTACGTGCACCGGATATGCAGACTGACCTGCAGTTTAGGAAGCCTCTGACCATTCCCAAGGACCGGAAGAGAAAAAAAATGGCGCCCAGAGATTCGCTCGACGAGTAAACCTGCTTGGATTTCACTTTCCTTTATAAACGAAATGGCGTCGACTTTTACTTGACCGGTCAGTGAAATGGGGGAACGTTTTCCCCCCTCCCCCTCATTCGTTCTTTTTTAAACCGTAATTAACGTCGATCGAATCGCATTTAATGATTTGGCAAAGTGCTGATGCGTGCGATGGCCACTGAATTTCGGACTGATTGTTCTAATGACCATTTGGAATGTCCGGCGATGAAGCGTGAAATTGAAAATGATTTCTCCACCCTTCGACACCCTCGCCTTCCGATTGGACGGCCAGAATCGATCTTCCAAAACGTCATTCTTTAAGAAACGATATAAAAAACAATTAACGTAACCCGAAGTTACTTTCGTCTTAACGTGATGCCTACCGTGCTGCCACCTACGGAAACCCGAGAAACGGAAACTTTTCCCTTATTCGCGCATCAAAAAAATACAGAAAAGGGAAAAAAAACTTGATATACGTTTGGTTTTCCCTTTTGTTTCTGACCAAAATGAAACCGTAGCAGAAACGTTTTAAGTGTCGCACATCTTAGTGCTCAAAGGCGACACTCTTAAAGTGTTAATCAGGGCAGAAGCACGGAGTGTCGCTCTTATTCATAGCTGGAAAGCGACACTTTTCAGGACGTCTCGTTTTCATTAAAGTTTGCACAAATGTGTTCGCTGTCACTTTCTCGTAATTAACCGTGGAGTCGAGTCTCGTTAAGTTGAAATATCGTTCGCGCGAAATTAAAAGGTGCTATTAAAATAATTAAGAAATTAGGGAATGATTGCCATTCATTACCCGAGTTTATCAGAATGGATGCGGATGTAAATTAAAAATAATCAGTGAATTTTCTGCTTAGGAAATTATTCTTTAAAAATGAGGACACGCGAGTTCAAATTGGGGAAAATCGTGGAATTTATTAGAAAAAAGTAACGCGTTTGCATGGAGATTCGAGAAAGCTTCAAGTGTTGCGAGAGTTAATGATACGTAAAATGTGTGATAATGCGGAAATTATTGGAAAAAGTTTAAACGTAATATGAAAAATTATGTAAATTTGGGAAATTTTAAGTATTTAGAGAGTCGATTGAGGAAACCAAATCACTATTGTGAAGGAAGTGCAGGAAATTCGGGAATGGAATTGAAATTCTGGACAATAATTGAAGTATTGGGATGAAAGTAATGAACAATATTGGGTATGATATTGGGCTGATGGATTACACTTCCCCCCCTACCACAGGCATATCACTTGCTGCTAGTAGGTTACCGAATTGAATTGAATTGAACACAATACATAAGTTGAAATACACGAATTTTCGTTAAAAAGACGTCAAAGTGAAGAAATTTCAGGCATTTCGCTAATTTCATTAACGGAAATAGCTGAATGCTATTGGAAATTGTGAAGGGCACTTCAAAAAATTACAAAATTTCTCGGGTATTTCGGTAAAATTCGCTAAAACGATGGAAGAGGTAGGGCTAGCCTCGAAATGAAACTATAAAATTTTTCAGGGAAATTCGCTATCAGTGAAATTCGTGAACAACAACAAAAAATGTGGCGAAAATTCCTACAAACGCGTTGAAGTTGTGGAAATTCCTAGAAAACTGTCTCATGAGTAGAAGAAAGTGAAATTGAGGAAATGTCTCCGCTGGACATTGATGATCCTAGAGATAAGACACTGTCTCCGGCTGGAAGAAGCTGGTGACAGTGACATCGCACGGTCTTTGGTCTTCACTTTCGGATCCAGTGGCCAATCTTCTCTCAATTTCTAAGAAGAGAAGATAAAAAAAAAATAAGGAACCCATGCAGAAATAAAAGGACCTCTCCTATTGTTCAGGGGTCTCGTATAGGGGCCGCGATGGGGAAAACGGAGTGAAAAACGATCCTAACCAAGCATTCAGTGCAAATGGGATGTACATATATATATATAAAAAAATGAGAAGAAAAAAATAAAAAAAATAGTCGATGGAGATCGAAAGGACAAATATTTAGGTTTTGAGGAAGAAACAGGAGATGAAATCCATGGAGATAAAAGTAAAAGAAGAAGAATAAAGACAAAAAAGGAAGAGCTGGCGAACAGGAAATCAGATCAGTTTCCAAGGGGATATTAAACAAATACATTTACTAGCCACCGAATATAATGATTTTTTCATTAGTTGGAGACCGCAAACACACAATGACAGGAATGGATTTTTGCCAGAAATGCCACTCGTCATTAAAAATGTTGCCTTCGACAGTGAATCCTTCAACGACAACGAAAACCCCTCCGTAATTGGGACTTTTTTTTAGTATTGTTTAATAGAGGTAAATCTTGCGGTCTTCATAACTCTGACAAAAACTGAGCCGGAAATCCTGGAATTTTCTGAGTTTTTAATTATCTTGGAAAACCTGGAGAATAATAATAATTGTGTACAATGGTAAAACAATATCGGTTTTGAAATATTACTTGAAATATAGATAATTATTAGGAGATGAGTTGTGGATAATGGTAAAAAAAATATTGATTTAAAAAAAAGTAATTAGGAAGCGAAAATTAAGCTGTCCTTTTAAAATGCTTGACCAAAAATGTTTAACCGTTTCGTACAAGAAAAAATAATCGCCTCACCCCCTTAGCGTTTGCGGTAAATTACGAGCGGCCCCTAAAGGCCCCTAAGCGTTTTTATAGGTTTGAGTTCATGGACACGTGATTTAATTGACGCGTGCCATTAATTTAGTTTCATCGATCTGTGTTGCACCTTTTTCACCTCCCTCTCGTGGAATTCCCGTAACTCTTAAAGTGTCCCCCGTGTTTAATCGACCCATTAATCTAAAGTCGTGATTTAAGTTTTACGTTTGTTCGACCAATTTACACAATCGTTTTCACAAATCTCCATAAATCACGCCCTTTCCCCTTGGTCGACGTGTCGACCCTTGGGGCCTCGAAGCCACCGTTTAGCCCATTTATTAAAACGGAGCTAATTACACATTCATCCGGGTTGGGGGGGATGGTCCCAGTTTTGTCGGTGTTAACCCCTGTTCGAATAAATCTATTCAAATGTGGCCTTATTGTAATAATAATAATAATAATAATAATAAGGATGACGATAGTGATAATAAATTTTTATTTAATGATAGGATAGTGGGGTGTCTCTATCACGGTGGCAAACCACTTCTAAATGTCCTAAAAGTAACTAAAACTGCTTAACAATTCAACATTGCAACCGTTATAATTGTTCCAGATTATTACAAACCCTGGGTATTGTGTTTTGTATTAATAATAATGATAAAAATAATGAATATCTTTTAATGATAGGATAGTGGAGTGGCTCCATCAGGGTGGCAAACAAGTCCTACATGTCCCAAAATTGTTTAAAAAGTCGCTGTCTGTTCAAAGAAACGTTTATTAACGTGATAAAACATGCATTTATTGTTAATTTTAAATAGGCTAGATGACGAACGTTTTCAAGGACAAAATCAGTGGCTTTTAATTGTTCAACTTCACTTTTTATTTTCAATATTTTTTTTTCTGACGTCTTTAATTAAATCAAAAACTTAGACGTCTGTTCCTGCGAAGGTCCAAAGTGTGAAATATGAAAATCCAGGGGGGTCAGTTGTTATTGATCCTCTGGACCTTCACCCAATCTGACCTGTGCGCTCTTTTCTCCTGCTGGAACTCTTTTTTTTCATTCAACTTTTCATCTTCTTTAACTTTTAGGTCATTGACCTTTGACTGGTTTTCAAATATTACCTATTGCGTGTGTCCTTCATTGTTTTCAAGTGCCCTCTACATCAGCCAATCAGAGACACGACACGGGATTTCCCCTTTCATTCGCCAAAGTGCTTCGGTCTCACCTTTTTGTCAACACCTCGGTTTTATTCAGATTTTCTTCGGAGGTTTTTTTTTTGGCCTCCCAAAACCATTAAGCATTTCGTCGCCTTTTCCTTTTTCCTTTTTTTCATCCTCCTCCTCCTCCTTTTTCGCTTAACGCAGATATCATCCACATCAGTAGTACGGTAACGCGGGTTCATTCCGTCACTTTTTAATCTTAGGTTTCTTTTTTTATTTTATTTTTAATTTTTTTTTGGGGGGCGCCTTAAAACTTTTTCTCTTCTCGTCACTCCGTACTTTCACCCTTTTGTCACTTTACTTTTTTTCTGTTTAAAAAAGGCAGGGGGTCTATTGCGCTTTGTATCGAGATTACCTCAGCAGATAGGTGTTCCTAGTCGAGTATTACATTAGATGTCGTATTATGTACATAAAATCCGAGTCAATACATCCGTACTTTGTACGTGTACTTGGGAATGGGTGATGGAGGATGGAGGATATGGGGGTGAAGCAAGAGTAAGAGTAGAGCAGAAGTGAGATTGAGAGAGAGGGTGGGGTTTAAGGAATCCGTTGATGTGATGTAAATTCACGAACGAGCGAAATTTAGCATTTTAACGAGAAATGGGTTGGGTCGACGAGAGGGAGCCACTTGTCTTTTACGAGGCAAGAAGAAGAAAAACAAAAATCCCGTTTCGTGTCTTTTAGGGCTTAATTTAAAAGTCTGAGGAAAAATGCCCGGAAGCATCATCATCATCATCCGAGCTTAAGGTTGAGACCCGGGGCAAATCCTACTCGTGGCGTTGGTTTTATAAGGGTTTTACAAAGATCGACTTTATGACCCTTTACCCGCCTTCTTTATGGTCCATTATAGCGGAGAGGGAGTTTAAAAAAAAAGCAAGAATAAAAAAATAAAAATAACACCGGTTGATGGATTACACCTTTCCCTGTGCTTCCTCTACCACGTGGCATATCTTCCCTGGAGAAAAAGATCAGTATGTGAAAACATAGAACGGGCGTTTTACACGTCACATTTAAGTTCAGGGCTGCCCTGGAGAAAAAATCTATATGTGATTTTCTACCAGTATATATACGTGCATATTGTGATTCTCTACTAATGTCAGTATGATTTCATACTGATACCAATAAGATTCTGTACTGCTATCAGTATAACCTTAGTAATATCAGAATGATACTATACTGATATCACTGTATATACTTGTTTTTGGGGCTCCTAATATTAGTACGGTTAGTGATGTCAGTGTTGTAGTTCGTTTTAGGACTACAAATATCAGTTTGGTTAGTGAAATCACTCCATTTTTTATACTAATATCAGTATATTTGTGCTGATATCTTCTGCATGTATTATACTGATATTTGCGCATGGTTTTTGCTGACAATAGGGTACTGAGTTAAATTGAATTATAAATCCTAATCAAAGGAAAATCAAACAATAACGATCACTAATGAAATGAATACTAACACAATGTGACATCTGTTCAGATCATTTTTGTGATTAGACGTCATCCTGTTCCATAAAGTGATGTCACACGTTGGTCAAAAAGTAACTATCTGTTAGTGATTTTAGAAATGATATGGTCGAAACCGGAATGACCTAAATCATTCTGAGCCCATGCAGATCTATACTGTGGTATTATTTCTCGCTTGCTATTAGGTGCTGGAATTCCTTTACAAACGATAGCTTCATGCTGGCAGAAATTCGGTTTGGCAAATATAATGGTTTCCATAATAATGCTGCAGAATCTACTGAATAAATCGGGTCGATGGATTCACACCCCATTACCATACGGAATATCCTTGCTAGCAGTTGCGTTGAGCCAGAAAAATCTCATCATTTTTAAAAATTAAATTTGAATGCCACATCGAGTGGAAATGAGGTGTTATTTTAGACTTAAGTTCGATTTCGTTTAATATGGACACCTATTTCAAAATAACATACTTCCTGTCCGAATAAATTAGGCTATGTCGTCCGGACTCATTGTGCTACATGGGTCAAGTTTTACAATTTGGACGAAAATGGACTGTATAGATTGTCAGGGGCCAATAAGGTAACACGCGTGAGAGGGATGTATATTTGTGGGGGGCCCCTTAAGTATTACTGTCCCTTTGAGGATGGCAAACCATACGAACACGGGAGTAATGATAGATTGCCCGTTCACAGGGGGCAGCTAGAGGCTATTTCGAACCGTGCTTATCATATCGATGTAAACTGCTGTACATAAAGAGACTTAGTGCATTGGTCAAGAAAGGGCCATCCGCTAACAACCATTAAAAGCCGATTTAAAAAAAAATAACTATCTGTTAAGGACTTTTCTGAGGAATACTCCGAAAGATGTTTCATTGCCCCTGGGAGGTTGGCAAACAACGCGAACACCGGCGTAATGATGGATTGCTGATTCACCAGGGGCAGCCGGAGGCTATTTGGTGGCTATTTTGATCCTGGCTTATCTTGCCCACACGTAAACTAGTCTAGAGGGGCGAATTGAAATCGTGTTTCGGGGAAAACGTTTCGATTATGGTCGCTAAATTTAAGCCGGTGCCGTTTCCCTCGTCGGAGCTTTTTTTTATTATTTACGGATGCTCGTCACGAGCGGCGTTTCCTTAGGACTCGTACGCTTATAATTTTTTTGAAAGCCACGTCAAAAACGTTTTCTCGCCTGGCGAATGGATGTGCATCTGCAGCGTTACCTCAACGTGTCCTTTTGCGTCGCTCTCAATGGCTTCTCGCGTGTCTCACGGCATCGCAATTTTTTTTTATATATTTTACGCGTATGGAGAGAGGAGCATCTTCTTTTCTCCTCTTTTGCTATTCGAGCCGCGTCGTAAACTATAATTAAATTGAGCCAGACGCTGGGCGACACTGACCAAAGGGCACATCGAGTGAAATATGACAAAAATGAAATGAAGAAGAAGAAGAAGAGGAAGAGGATGGGGAGGAGGAAAGGCAGAGAGCCCCAAAGCGCACTCGTGGATGAATGCGCTTCGAGTTCATAAACTAAGGAACGCCATGAATGCAGCAGAGGGTGTACATCAGTTATAACGATTTGAATTGAATTCGGACAGAAATGCAAGTTTTGAACACCTCCTTTCTCCTGCACCGCCTCGTTGATGCAGGCTTGAATCCACTGCCGGCTGCGCAAACGTCAAAATTTGCACATTTCAATTTTCAAAGCATTCTGGCATACGTATGAATAACCTGTTATTGCTAAGAATGTCCACATAAAGCGATAGGTTGATTATAGAATTTGTTAGTCATGATTTTATGACACCTACTGTTTTAATTTTTTGTGGTTTAGATTAATTATTGCTGTAAATTTATTATGACCTTAAGAAAATTGGAAAAAAAGTTTCTTTACATATATATATTCATATTCGAACTTCAATATATGTTTCAATAAATATGCGTGCTAATATGTGATTAGAAGTTAATTTAGCTGCAGCCAAGTGCGTCCAAATAAAACATTCAATCAGTTTACATTCGTTATCCATTACGATGAAGGTATTTGCTCAGGAATGGAAAATGCATTAAGAAAAATTGACGTAAATTAAGACAGAACCCAATACGATAAAAAAAGGGTAGTGAAGCATAGATTAAACAATGAGAGCAAAAACTTACAATAAAAGGAATGGGAAGAATAAGTTGAGCATCTTTGGACACCCTGTGAATCTCATTAATTAGATTTGTTTGGATGAACAGCATCCTCTTGAAGATCTCTCCTTTTTCTTACCCTTCTCTCCTCGCCACACCCATCAACATCACCTATTTAATCGGTTACGGTGCTGACCCTCTGCTACACCTATAAACGTAGTGGTCAAGCGGATTGCGGAGAGAAAAATTGGGCTTCATTTTTATGAAGTCTTTAAATCAGGAGTAGGAAAAAAAAATGGGATTTTAATTCTCCGTGACGATGAGAGACGAAAAGATGTTTTTTTTTCTTTTTCTTTTTCTCTCTTCCTTCCTTTTAAGCCTAACGAAGAGGGAGTGAGAGTGGACACTGGTCATTCCGACCTTATTTTTTACGATCGCTTTCTTAAAATACGGCCGTTTTATGAGTATTTGGAGTTGAAATTGATGAGAAAATAATCTAACCAATCATCGCATTGATCCTCTTATGAAAGACGTAAAATTTTCCCCAGTCGCCAATAACGCAGTCCGCGAAAGGGTCAAGCTGCTCGACCACTGGTCACTCGTGTCGAATCGGAAAAATACATTCGCCCTGATAAAACAAAAATGAAAGGATTTTATCGTAGTTTGAAACTAAATGATCCACGATTCGTCGATGAAACTACGTTGCAAATAACAATGCAAATAATTTGACAAATATACGTTCTCATGTATTCTATCAATGTTTTCAAAATAATGTTTAAACCTAATTTTAAATCTTGTTTAATAACGTCTTATTTTAAGTACAGTATATTAAGGTATGCATTTTGTTGCTAACAATTTATTTTCGATAGTTTTAAATTGGAATTTTGTAGCTGTTAATTTTCTCTTATTCTTAATGATTTTTAAATCCGAATTTTGTTTAATCTACATAATCAAATTATCACATTTTAAATGTTTTGTTTTATTATGTTTTTTTAATATAATTTTGAAAACCGAATCATGGAACTGTTTAGGCTAATTAAGCTTCATATTTTTATAATTATTGATGGATGTATTTACGCCTGAATTTTGTCGAAATGTGTTGAATTTCAAATCCTAATTTTAAATAATCTACATACTTTTATATTCGTGTATCACTTTTTTATAATCAATAAATTGAATTTAATTACGTCTTATAAGAAACAATAGGTGGATATTGGTATAAAAAAGAGCTCTCTATTTGATTAGTGGGTTTCAGGGCATTGCCCTTAAAAGGTTTCATCAGCTGTAAGAAAAATATTTCCTTTAATTTTAAATATTTTATTTTATTTTCTAAAAAAATGTGAAGGAGATGATGCCACATGTGTTATGATAAACGTTCAATCATTCTAAGATGTTTGCGCTTTAAGTTGATGATACAAATAATTTTGTCAAAATTCCAGCTTATTTCGAGGGAGCCCTAATTAACGTGTTAGGTCGAAATATCCCCCTCCTCTTAAAACCCCTCTCTTGTCGTTTGTTTTCCACCTCTTAAATTTATGCGAATTAAACGATAATCCCCCGTCATAAAAGTTTCCCCACCAAAAGCAACGTCTCATTTTTCCTGGAAATTAATTAATATTTTTGACGTCTTTAAGAGATATCGATTTAAATTGTGAGTTCAGTCTCTCTCTCTCACTCTCTTTATTTCATCGTCGATAAAACTACGCTCTAATTTTTAATTGAATTTTGCATATTTCAAGAAGACATTTCTCAAGAATGACTTTCGACTTGAGCCTCCTCATTTATATCTTCAACATTTTCGTGTTTTTTATTTCTCTGGAATTTTCAATAAACAAATTCGTTTGTTTTTCCCCTTTATGAAAATGGTTTAAATTTCGTGTTTTGTTTTCTTAATTCCTCACGTTTCACTTTTACTTTTTTTTTTTAGAAATTATTTTCACTTCCGTCTCAATTAATTCGTGATTTTTTGTTTTTTCGTCCTTTCGAAATTGTGGAAATTTAAAATGCATGAAATAAATGTATATCCGGTGTCTCATAATGTAAACGTAGATTTTTTTTTTCAATTTCTGTTATCACCTGCAAGATTTGCTGACATGAGGGTTAATAAATCAAGTTAAAACAATGTTAATATACATATATTAATAGTTTCATAAATTATTTGTGAAATTCAGGACATTTCCAAATGTTTGCCATTATTCAATAATTGTTGAATTTAATAACTTCTGAAACTGAGAGCATTGAAATGACGAATTTTAACATTTATCCTTAAAATATGCCACTTTTATGAGTGAACATGTGTACTCATTTTTTTAAAACATATTTGCCATTATTTCGTGAATTTGTTGTTTTCAAAAACAAATGTGAAATGTTTCGTAATTTCGTACGTTTCTCACTTATTATTTTGATCGAAAGCCGTTTGTCTCTTCGATCTCTACTTTTCAGAGAAACGCAATTCGCGTTTTTAATTCTAATGTTTTCTCTAAATTTCGCCGTTTCAGTTTTTCGATAAATGCGTATCGCGAAAATTTCTTCGAAAAATCGCTTCGAGCCGGGCTTCGGAATTCCTTTTAAATTGAATCAAAAATTCATGCACTTTTCTGGTATCGGATCGATCCGATTTCCGGTATGAAGAACTGGAAATATTCACGCGAATCGTTGATTTATTTATTTTTCTAAGAATTTCTGCGAATTTTCGACAGTTTTTCGCGTCGATATTTTACCAATCACAGCATTTAGAAATAATGCCATTTTCAGGTGTGCCTTGTTAGTTAATAATAATTTGCAGATATCATTGAACTAGGAATATTTGATGCCTAAAATAAATAATAAGGATATAAATCATTTAATTGCTTTTAACTTGGTGTTGGTAAATAAACCCAGTTAATCCAAATTTTAGATTCTTCCATAAATGACAATTATTCCTTTAAGATCTTAGGAGGTGGTCGTATTTCGAACGTGGTATTAGGTCGTAATGGTGATTTTAGGTCGTTGACCTTCAGCGTGACCTCTGTATGGACGACGAAGTCCTCCGAGGGATGATTCGCGATGAAAATACCGAATAATAGGCTTTTACTTTTGTGAAGACGAATTTCAAAGGGATCTTTGTGGTAAAAGGAAAATTCCGTCGAAATACCCGTAGCCTACTTCCACGTATTTTTTAAAAAAAAAATATATATATATATATTAAAGGTCATTTAGAGGTTAGGCTGCCCCTTGAACAATTCGGGTAGGCAAACACTGAATACGCGGATGCTAGCATGCGTTGCCAACATAAAGGGACAAGGTTTTTTTTTCTTTCTACGAAGTTTTTTGTGGGTCGCCTCTCAAACTTTGTTCGGATGTTCATTTGAAAGACAGTGAAGATGGCGTCTTTTAAGACAGTAGACGCGCGATCGTATTTCAGATCTAGTTTTACTGTTGCGCATTGCGCGCAATGATCGCGAGGCAGAAAAACAGCGAGTGTAAAAACGCGCATTTTCATATTTGTGATGATATAAGCCACATTTAATCCGTATTTTTTCTGCTTGGAAACGACGAAATGCATCTTTTGGCTCTCGTTTGGCAGAATCACGAATCTCCCGCCGTCTGTCCACTCGTCGTTTTAAAAATCCCACAACAGTCACGCAATTAGCATTTTAAAAGTGTGTATTATCGAGTTTATAATCTGTTTAATTTATAGAATAATGTAATAGCTTTAAATTAAAAGACAAAAACAAAATATAATTCAGGTTGTTGTCTAAAAATGTGTAAATTTTCATTTTTGTGTGTGTTAATTTCTGGGACTTTAATAATCGGACGATGTTTCCCAATGACCGAGCATTTTGATTTGCTGAACTCGGGCTGCCATTTTTATTCTAGTCTAGTCGAGTATAAGTCCCAAATGTCTTAAAAATTCCTGAATGTTGCACACAAAAAACGTCCCGATGCAGCTTAACAACTTTAACATTAAAACTTTTGTAATTGTTTTTAAATAATTACGAACCCTGTGCATTAAATGTAGAGATTGCCCCGTTAAAAAAGATGGCTTAAAAGTAATTTAATTATCGTATTACAATATTAAACACATAGGTGTATGGGGAGTAAATTAATTCATCCTAAAAGTATTACCTTTTTGGAAGAAAAAAATCCTAAAAATAGTCCTAAATTTCAAATGTTAGATTTTGTTCGCCACCCTGGATAAAGTCATGGTAATTATTTTTTTAAAAAAAACACCCGGCAAAGTTAGGGAAGTGTTTACAATTAAATTCAAGAGTTGTAATCCTGAACTTTTGTTTTCATGCGGAGATATCGCTAGTTGTTCTCTTCTATATATGTTATATTTGGGGTTTTGGAGTTTCCCTCTTTCGTGTGCAGATGTCGCTGGCGTCGCCTTTTTTCAATGTTACGTGTATATGTATGTACGTATACATGTGTATGAGACGTTTTGTGTGTATAAAGTGAGAGAGAGAAGGAAGCGCTTTCTCCCTGTTTCCCCCGTCCTCTCTTTTCATTCGACGTTTGGCTTCGCTCGCGAAAGGAGGCGCAGGAAGTCGACTGGCACGTGCCACGGTGGTCACTTCCGGTCATCGTCCGAAACCCAGAGGATAACATCGGATGCGTTAATTTTTTCTCGTCTTTTTTGCGTGTTTCTCTCTGTCTCACTTTTCTCTTCGCTTGACCAAGTGCGTCAGCCAGCGGTCAGTTTGGGGGCCGCTTGACCACCGGTCAGCGCTCCATGAAGCATGCTGCCCTTGTTCGCTCCGAAAAGGACCCGACCCTGGGGATATCTTTTCGCGCTCCACGTTCATCACCTGCTCTTCCTCTTTTTCTTCCTTCTCTTCGTCGGCCCTTTGACCTGGGTAAGGGCACTTCCGCCCGTACTCAAAATCGGTGAGTCCTCCCAATTGAACTCGTCTTTTTTCAGACATTGTTTTCTTCTTTTTCTATTGTTGTTGTTGTTGTTGTTGTTGTCGTGTTTTTCTTTTGTTTGGAAAGAAAAGTTTTATTTTTTGAAATGACTTCGGAGAAAGTTGGAGATGTTAGTTTATATTGAAATTTAAATATAAAATGGTTTAATACTTTTTTTTAAATTTTTTTCATATTATTTATCTATCACAGGTTTAAATCTTTTAATTTAATAATAACCGTGGGTAGTGTCATCATTCGCGTTATTTTAATGCGAATGTACGATATTGGAATAGGTGAATATCAGTATAATGTTCGTATAACGTTTACAATATTTGGAACAGATATTTCGTCGAATGTATTGTAATAAGTATAGGTTTAATTTTTAAATTGCAATAAGTAAGTTTGGTGCAATCGTTCGTGAGGGTTTTTTTTTTGTAAAAAAAAGGCTAAAGTAATCCCTAGAGATAAGTTACTTAGTTTAAAATTAGTTTAAAAGTTACTTTTTAAAGTGAAGTTTAAAATAACGATGCGTTAATTCGTGCATTAAATTAGCGGAATTATCATCGCTTTGCCCGTTAATATATTAGGGCGGTTATTAACTTGAAAGGTGGCATTTTCTGGTAATCATATTAAATTTTACGTGTACTCGTATTATTTTAAACGATAGAATGTATTCAACATTTGAAATCGAATGAGAATGTTGACAGATTTGGGTATTTTTCAAAATTATTTATGAATTAATATTTTTGGGCGTCAACTTAGCCGAAATATAAAAGTCTAATTATATACTGGGTATACAGATATACAGGGTTTGTGTGCTTCTGAAAAGTCAGGGAAAAAATGACAAGGAATAGTCGAACATCAGGAAAGGTCAGGGAAATCCCTTTTTTAAAATGCGCGGAATTGTGATTGGCACAATTACAACTGAAAGGTGTTCCAAGCACTAAGGAGTTGCATAAATAATATTTTCGTTTGTTTTACTGATAAAAATTTGGAATTACCCAGAAATCGATGATTTATTTACAGAATTGATTTTCGAAAAGTCACGGAAAAATAACTTGATTTGGTCAGGGAAAGTTAGGGAAATGATTTTGGGAAAAAAGGATCGCATTGCAATTTGTTCGAACTTCGTATCAGTTTTATCATTTTGCGAATTGATATGAATTGGTTAACATCTAAGTGACTTTTTTAATGATCGATTAGATATTATATATATATATTTTTTCATATTTATTT
>JAQIXS010003521.1:0-17890 GCA_034700785.1 Rossiulus vilnensis | reverse complement strand
ATCCCCCCCCCCTCCTTCCCCATATCCGGTCCGGTTTGGAAAAAGGCTTTTACATTGAAAATTAAGTACATAATGTTGTCAATGTTGTGTTAGGAAATTAAGAGATGTCCATTCCAGTAAATATGTAATATTTCTTGAGAAATATCAAACAGAATAGTCTGAGAAGTGCAGTTGCAAATTTCAAATTTCGTAGTGAAATCGTGATATTTCGACATTAACATTTCATGAAGCAAACATTAAATTTAATTTCGCTTTCACGACAGATCCTTTAATAGAAGCGTAAGGATGGATTTTTAACGATGGGGAAGAACAATTTTTCATCAAAACTTGATGCAAAAGTGCAATTTAAATGTAATTAAATTATAAATTTCTCCCTGCGCAAGTGGTTGGTGAGCCTATAGTAAAATTACGAACAAATCTGGAGGAGGTTTGAATGAAATTAATGTAGTTTCGGAAACTCTGAGAAATTATGTCAATGTTTTTTTTAAAAATTTGCCTGGACTTGGTGAACACTACACTGTAATGATTTTTAGGGAAAAAATTGTCAACTCCCCGATAGCGTTCCATTAGCAAAAATTTCAGTATTTTATTTTATGAAAATGTAGGCTATAATTAAAAGCTAGTACTTTATTTTTCTTATATATTTGCCTTCGCGTTCCTTTAATCAATATTGGCTTTAAGTAAATTCCGTATAAAAACGTATAAATTCGATGGTCTGTGAGCTGTTTTGAAAAATCTTCGCATGTGTCGTTCAATTAACTAATTTTCATCCACAATTTTTGTGGAGATATGAGCTAAAATCCTTAATTTCTCATTTTTTCCAAAAGTTTTCGACTATGGCATTCCTTTAATTAGATTTAGTAGCATATTTCTGTATAAAAATGTATGCTGAAGTACATTTGTGGGATTTCGTTTTGGAAATTTTTTCACGCATAGCGTTCGTTCGCTTTATCGACTTTTTGCTCTAGGCGACATTTCTCGAAGATGTACTGAAGATTTAACTGATATACAGAGGTACGTTGAATAAAATCCGAAATGTTAGACCTGCTATTTTTTTCACAGAAATGACAAACTTAAAAATTCTGACGGTTGACCAACTAAATGGCGTCTTCACGACCCAAAATGCATGCTCGAACCTTGTAGTAGATCCTACTAACTTGACTAATTTTTAACAATTTTTTTACTAGTTTTTAACACACAAAAAAGACAGGTATTTGTAAGTTACTGTTTTGCAGCAATACTATTAATGAAACAAAAAGTTAGTGAATATTAAAATCTAATGCCATTTTATGCACTTTATGCAACTTTTCATAAAAAATAAACGATAAACATGCAATCAAGAGATCTTAAATGCCATACAACAGCAATTTTAAAACCAGCAAAATATTTCTTATTTCTGCAATAAGGGATATGATCGCATGATCCCGCACAAATTATTAACATTTTCCATGATTAAATATGTACATCTTAAACAAGATACTTTGTATCAAAATGTTTCCTAGACATGCAGTTTTGCAATGTGCAATGCATGCTAATATTTCAGCGCCATTAATATTCTATTTGTGCAACTATTTTGCGCGCATAATATCTCGTAGCTAAGAGACGTGAATGTGTTTTTGCATGATATATACTTCTAAGATGAAAGTTATTCTTACATTTTAAGTCATAAAAAACTGACTGCATATAAAAATACAGGCAAACTTTAAATTTTTATAAATCTTTCGAAGAGATTCATTATTTCATGTTAATTGGCTACAAACAAAAAATGCAATTTTAATTAAGAAGTTGAGTAGGGTTATTAAATTCTGCAAGACCAAAAAAAGTCCCATGAGTAGCACTACTGTGTAATTTAGGGTTGTGCTCCGCTGATATTAATGTGCATATGATAGTTCACCATTTTTAATGAAAAAGCATAAAAAATAATGCTCTTCCGCCTAATGAGAAACACGCGTTAAAGTGGAACATTGGCCTTTTTAATTATAAAATCAAGGAAGGGCAACTCTCTACTTGCCCTCTTATGAGATGAATATATTTAATGAAACATCCTCTGTCGTTTAGATTAGGGTTTCCAATGACCTAATCTCGTTATACTAATATTTATCAGGAAATTCTGAGATTGGAAAGAGAAGATCACAGTATTTGGGCTAGATGACACATCTGCGTTAAGATTTTCAGTCTTGTCATTCAAATACAGCTTTTTGAATAAAATGATTGATTTAGTTTTCAAAAATAATTTCCATACAACTTTCACAATAATTTGTTACTTTTGCAAGGATTATCCAAATGAATACAGTAAATCTAAATCACGTCTCCACTATGTCCAAATGACCTATGAGATTGTCAATTTGTCCAGTTCCAAAACTTGTGGTATTCCCACTTGCCAAAGAGGTTGTAAATCTAACTTCTAAAATTTAGTTGATCAACTAAATATTAACCTTCAAACTTTTGTTACAAGTAAGCCAGCTACATGTATGCTGGGAAACATATCAGGAAAATAACAAGTTCCGCTAATCAACGCCTTTAATTTGACAAGAAATGTTCAAAAATGTCCTTAGAATTAAAGAAATCTTTTAATTTGTCATTCCAATCCACTTATGGCGTGGTAACATCGCGCTAATTCAGATTAAATTATATTTCTTATTTCTTGCATTTCGTCTTTGTAAAAGTATAACCAACTAATTTAAATATTTTTTTATATTCCTTGAAACAAAATGTTTGAATCCTTATCGGTCACAGAATAATTTCATAAAGATTCAAGCTTCTGATTCCATATGATAATAATGTCCATTCCAAAGGATTTGCGATCAAAACAAAAATTATCAACTCATCATTTTTGTTTCGATCGTTGGTAAAGCAGCTTTTAATTACAATTGTGTAATATTAATATCTACGAGCTAATAGCGTAACCTTATTACATGACTGGAGATTTTTTTAAATTCATTAAAGCTCCATTAAACCATATATTAAATTAATAGAAATTGCTATTTTATCAATATGGTGAAACCGATATCAACTTTGGAAATGAAAGCATGCAACAGACAGTGAAAGTTAAATTCAAGAGAATGGCTCCTTTTATTAGCATTGCCCTCTTGGTCAGCCATGTACGTGTTTCCGTACACAAAAATACAGAAATTTTGGCCACCCTGAACCGGTACAAAACTTTAGCCAAAACAACGTTTAAAATAAAAATGTGGAAAAACGTGTTGCTTGAAAATACGATTCTCACATGTTTACGCATGAAACGAAACTTGAACCCAGCAATCCCTCTTAAATAGAAGACTAGCAAATTTTTAGATTTTTGGCAGAAGTCACTACGACACAGTGACACAAAATAAGAAGGCATGACTTTTCTTTTTCTACAAAATGCCAGAACGAGAGCTTTTAATAATTAGTAATGACTACAAAATTGGGCACATGCCATAGGCCACCGGGATGACTGTCGACTTAAAAACAACGAAATACTGCTGGAAAGGAGATGATTTCAGAATGGAGATGCACATGGGAACGGTGCATGTTAATGTGTTCGCCTAGGCTTGGGTGGTGATGGCTGACGTCCAGAAAAGCTGAAATAGAAGGATAGAAGGATATATAACATATATAACAATTAAAATTGTAACAGTGCTGAAATAACTGCCATACTTTGACCAAGATGGTGGTCCACCGTAGGGATCGTACTGGTTATAAATAGAATCACTAGAGTATCTGTAAAACGCAAAAAAGAAATGAAATTGTAAATTAGACAAATTAAAACATGTGACATTTGCATTTAAATGTCTTAGATACATGTAGCTGGATTTATTAAACTGATAAACTTCTACATGAGGATCAATAATAAAATAGCAGAAAGTCGATAGCTATATTTTTTGTATATGACAAGTCCCACAGAAAGACAAATCCCACTTCTTAAAAAAACACCATACCACCAATAGCGACAATATAAGTAACATAAAATAATTGAATTATTTATATACTTTTGAATATGCCAATTTTTTTTTCAAAACCAGAACAAGACTTTGTTTACTCAGTATATACATGTACATTAATGTATTTCATGATATTTCAATATAATCATAATCATGATCAAAATATATTATTTTTTTCATTTAAGGAGAACATACTAAATTTTAAGATATTTCTGCCTACTATGCTGCTTGTTGCACAATAAAATGGAGTATCGCCACAGACCTGCTATCTGAAACTAGTTTTGTCGGTGAAGATGACGGTGGTGAGAAATTATCTTCGTCATAACCGGTGCCATAGCCTGGCGAGAAGGGTGGGGCAAATCGTCGATCGTCGTACAGTTCTGGATATGGGTGCATTCGACCCCCGAATCGATCCCACGATGACATGTATCCGGCACTGTACCCATTGCGCATTACCGAACGTCTGGGAGAAATTAAGAAAAATTGTTCGAATAATTGCCTTTAACACGCAACAAATTCTTCGAAGTCAGAACTTACCTTCCACGTGCACCGCCACGAAAGCGTTGCACTTTTGATCTGGGTCTGCTCTTTGACTCCTGTTGGGCATCAAGAAAAACATTTCAGACATGAAACCGGTGCATCCGCCCTCTCGACTGGCCTTACCTCAACTGTGATTTTCACACCGTCGATCTCATAGTTGTGCAAAGCTTTGATTGCCACTTCCGCTTCTTCAGAGGACGCCATGTGCTTTTAGAGAAACGTGAAATGAAAGAATGATTAGTGCAGTGAATGTTAGACCCCCGCGTGATGTCGCCAAAAACTACTAACCACAAAGCCATAATTCGTTAAGATATCACATTCTTTCACTGTGCCATATTTGGCGAACAGCTCTTCAATTTCCTCCTTTTTACACGACGCAGGCAAACGCCCGACGAATATTTTAGTCACCTAAATATGCAATGGGAAAAGTTCGTTAGGTTTGGTATGTCTGAGGTCATGCGACTTGTTCTGTTTAAAGGTTTAGCATGCAGAATTCCATGCTATCCAGCAAAAAATAAGACCAATAATATGGATCCCAATAAGCTGGGCGTTCCATGAGTGAATTGGAATGAAAGGTTCTACCACCTGGGTTTTTTTTTATTTTCACACATTCTGTATCTTGATAACCAGCTAAACAATACTGTCAACACCTGGAAAATGGCACGATGTTAACAACTTCCAAAAGCACCACGGTTTAGTTTCTCAAATTTCTCTATGTTTAAACCTGGACTGGTCAGGTTATTGTAGATATGGAATATTTGGTAGTTGAAGTGGGTATCCACTGAACACAAAAACGCCGAATTGCAAATTAGCAGAATTAAAAAACGCTGAATGGGGGAAAAAGGCCACAGAGTAGAGAAATCGGGTTTAAGTTAGTTAATTTAAGAATAACAGAAACGTCGCATTGCAAGCGAATTTTTTTTGTCGAAAATCTGGATCTTGTTACGAATTTATGAAATTGTGAATTTATCTTTTTAATTATCTTGCAAATGTTTTAAATTTTACACGTATTACCAAATTAACTCCTATTCATAGGCATGAAATGGGTTTAAAAATACACGATTTCTTTCAACATTTCAAATTTCTAATGATTGGCCACTGCACTGGACTGCTAATCTCTACAAGGTCCACGGGATTCTCAGGAATGCCAGTGCTGCTGTATTTGCTCGTTTTAAAATTTCGGAATTTTCACTTCAAATTCGGCTGTGTCACCTTTCGGCGTCTTCACCTAAAACCATTGATGCGGTAAATAGGACAACTACGAATTGAACAGGTATGACTGAATTCATGCCTGTGCATCAAAGAGATCGTGTCATTACCGCCCCTAAATTTCACTCAAATTGTGGTGCAGGTGACAAATTCCACTATCAGAATCCACAACTTCCCCAGCGGCACCTGAAGCGGTAATGAATGAAGTTTACCTTTTCGGCATTTGCCATGGCTTTGTTCCCCGTAATGCTGGGTGCACAGGGCTGGGCGGTTATCAGTGACAGCGGTGGGTTTTACATCTGTGGCAGTGTGTCCGCGCATCGGCAATCTATTTCATGAAATGACAACCGCTTGGAATGAATTCGTGGTAGGCCTAAGGTACCGGCACCTACGGAATTTTGCGGAGAAATGCGAGACAATTGAAGCAAGGTCCAGCTCAGGGGATAGCTTACCACCTCCTCTTGCGCTTTAAGTACGCTCGGAACACGGACACATGGTTATTCTGGACATTCATAGCAATGTTTTCATAGGAAAAACGTACAGAAAGGACACAGACCGGCTTTTGTTTATCCTTCCCCGAAAGCTACCGATATCCAGACGCCATCTTTCAGTGTCAGCTGCGAAGCTCGCGTCGGGCGCGGTGGCGCCACCTGGCGAGGCTTTGCTGAACTACTTCTAAGGACGTTCACTGTACTTTTTTCATTCACTGTCCTAAGCATTTTGTTCAAAATCCAAATTTCTAAAATGTAAATTTAGTCACGTTTGTAAATTCAGTTTGACAGTGTTTGAGGCTTTGCAAGAATCGACCTACCTTCGTGACATTAGTTGTTATTCCTGAACACCTTTTTACAGATCCTGTATTGCAAATCAGTTTTAAAAATTGTTCATCTGCTGCTGCTCCATCAACTTGTAACATTCTTCAGTGTATTCCTCATTATTATTTTCAGTATATTTATCGGCATTTTTCGCCTTCGGCGTTCCTTTAATTAACGATGTTTATAAACAAATTTTGTTCAGAAATTTATTCCAAAATTCCTATTTTGGAAGCATATTTGCTTTAAAATTCTTGCAAATTTCGCATTCCCAGCAAATTTTTAATACAAATTTACAGCAATTGCTCGCGTATAAGCCGCACTTTTTTCACGACATTTTAAGACCTGAAGAAGGGGTGCGTCTTATATGCGCACTTTACAAAAATATCGATTAATGGCATTCCCTTTCAATTTATCCTAAAAGTAACCAGAAGGACTTCACCACATGGATTAATGCTAGTTTTAAATACCTTTAAAGGCAATTTTAATCTGCTTTATGAACACAAATTGAGTCTAAGTAATAAACTAATCAAAAAGTTAATTTTATGAATAATTCCATTTTTTGGGGTTGCGGCTTAATTATATTTGAGTAAATAAGGTAAGCCAGAATTTATGAGCAGTAGTTAAATTTTTTTACCAACATCGTCCATTGCTATTCCTCAGTAATATCTTTTACAACAATATGCACAATTTGTGATATTTTCTTTCAAAACGCTTCGTCTACGAAATTCCATTAATTAATTGAAGGACAAATTTGTTTCAGTTGTCTTGTTAGATTGCAGTTTTACTTTTCGTTTTTCGAACAAATAAAAATGCATGCTTAGCGATTTCTTGCTATGCAAAAAATGTTCAAATATAATGTAGTTTTTTTACATATAAATAAACGGTATTTAATTCTTATATCACATTGTCAAAGACGTGTCCTCTAAATCTGACCTGTCATTTTTATTGATTGTATTCGCTGATTAAGTTTATTTTGAGTTTGGTTCAATCGGCCGTTGATCGCATCATGATTCTTGTTTTAAATACGTGGGAAATGTGTTGGGTGGATGTGAAATATTCATCGAATTTTGAAATCCAGGTTAGGCAGGAAAGAACGGCACATATCCTGTATTAATACGTATGGGAAATTGCGATGCATATTTAATGAAAATAAGAAAATTTCCCGAAATATTTGAAGCACCTTTATTGTAAATGGTTTTCTTAGATTTCGCGTATTATATCGGACTAAAATATACTTGAAAACAAGACTTTATGGAAATGGTATATTCAGAAAATGTGGCAGCATCATTTTAACATTTACTAATTACGTTAATTAAAAAATTGAAATATGGTGTGATATCTGACATTTTTGGAAAACGCTAGATAATTTTATCAAAGAAATCAAAATTGGTAGAAAAATAAAGGCAGGGGAGTTTGCGGAAATTTCTCTGCCTAAATTCCGAATTTGAATAAATCTGGAGCGTCTGCCGATATTTGGAAAATCTTTCGTAGTTTACTTGGGAAAAATTGGGAATTGTTGAGAAAGACATTTTTATAAAAATAATCCAACCAGTACAAGCTACTCATGCAGTTTTGAGGAAAAAGGTTCGAATTAAAACTGACCTACGTTAAACACAAGTCATACAATGACCCATTTTCAAACAGTTTTTTCCTCAACTTTAGTTTCACACAATGATTAATTTAAAGATTGCATAAAACCTAACTAATGTGGAGAAACATTTTAATTTTGGTAAATCCACGAATGTTCGTGAAATGAATGTGTGGAAACTTAAGGGAATTTAGGCAATTTATGTTAAAGCCTACCAAGCACAAGAAATACACATTTTTTCTTTAAATACTTATTATAATTGCTAATTCTGTTATACGGGACAAATATATATTTTAAATCCGTTTCTTTCGTAAAAAAATCCCATGTATTTGCACGCATCTAAGCCGCATCCCGACAACGAACCTTAGTTTTTAAAAAAAATCAAATTATTCATAAAATTAACTTTTTAATAAATTTGTTATTTCTTGTCAATTTATTTTATTGAAGCAAATTGAAACTGCTTTTTAATCCACTTCAAACTACTTTACTTTTGGGATAAACAGAAAATAAATTCCACTAATCGACATTTTGTAATAGTGCGCTTACAAGTACCTCTTGTTCAGAGCTTAAAATTTTGGAAAAAATAGTGCGGCTTATACGCGAGCAAATACGGGTACATTGTGTTATTATGTTAAAATAAGGAAATTTTAGGCACAAAATTTACCTAAAATACACAATAGCAATGCTGGCGGGTAGCTCATCAAATTTCGCATTCCGAAAGAATGTTGTGCTATTAAATTCTGTTTTTAGGATGAAATATTATCTAAAAATATCGTCGTCTTAGTGCGTACCATTTACTTTGTTAATGGGACGATCATGAAACGGTTGTTTTTTAAAAAAACACTTATTAATTAAGCTTGACACGGATATCGTTATGGGATGCTCATACGTCATTTTTTTCACAAAGATGCAATATATTACCCAAAAACAAAAAAACGTCAGTGATGCACTTACGCCATCGTGTTTTTAAAACATAAAACATTGTTTATCCTAAAAATATTTTGCAACTCTTCCCAAATTTATTCAAGTTTGTTAATTTGACCAACTTTGTAAGAAGTAAACTTCAGTTTTACAGCTGCTGTAATAACGAAACTTCTCATGTATTTTCAGATATTTCTTTATTTGTCTAAAATATTTCAACGTTTTCCTATACAGTATTTCCAACTATTTTACGAGTCGCCCAACCTTACAAGAATATTTGCCTCGTAAATTGATCGCACACCTATTTTTTCCTGAAATTGGAGGGGGGGTGGGGTATTATTATTTTTTTGAAAGCTATCCACGCGTGACATAAGATTTTTTTATAACTTCTTTAGGTCATGCTTGAGAGCGGACTTAATTTTAGACGTTAAAAAACTGGACATTTGAAAAACACCTGAAAAAGACGATTTTTTCCTGAATCCTCAAATGACATTTTTTAAAGTTATAAAAGACATCTTTATGACAGATTTTGGGTCACTTTTGAAATGGGCGTTCGAAAACCGTCTCAAAATCTGTTCAGGACGTCATCAAATGACGTCATTTTTAAGTTAACCACGTGTTAATAATATATTAATTATTAGGTTGAAAGTCAAAAGCCATAAAAAATGTCCTCAAAATAAGAACTTCAAATCATGACGTCATAAGACGTGCGTTTGTTCAAATAAAAAAGTCCAATTCGAACGATAACCGACATTTCTATGGATTCCTTTTTGGATTGTCCCTTATACTCTACTTTCAACCTTTACTTTTCCAGAAAATTCATAAACTTCAGAGCATATTTGTCGCTTGTACATTCTCCACATCTCCCTGAGATATCCTGCAGATTTCTCTTAAATTAATGTTCCTTCTTGAAGAGAGCTTCTCAGTTTTATTAAAATATTCAAGTTTATTCTCCTGAACTTTCACCCTGAATAAATCGATTTATTATTTTGCTTTGCCCAGTTGTTCCACATGCCCTTAATTGTGAGGCCTTATCTGCTCCACGATAATTACAGTTTAGAAAGATTAGATTTCTTGTCCTCTGAAGTTCTGAACGTACGTTAAATTGTGATAATTCGCTGTTAACGTAGCGTGTTATCGGCAACTATGTCTATTTTCGAAAGACCTCCTAACAATATTGTTTACAAAATGAAATCGTTTATTGAAAATCGGCCTTGGACCTTAATTTGCAGAGCTTTCAAAAGACAGTGCTAGGGCACAACATGGACATGTTGTCACAAATTAAAATTACACTGAAAAGATAAAACTGTTTCGCAGTGTCGCATGTTATTGAACATGAATTTCTAATGCACAACTTGATAAAAAATGGCATTAATATCGATTTGGTTAGCACTAAGAACTAATACTTGTTATCTAACATAACCGTGTTTTGCACTAGTTGCTTCCTGAGTGCATCCAGAATTTTCTATAATAACTTCTTTAACCACTTCCATTGACAAAACATCTACATTCACAACAACCAGTTCAAATTAATGTTCTGTTTTTCTAAAACGTGTTGGGCCTGGCTTTTCAGTTTGGCACATTTACGAGGGTTCTGAAATTACTTTATGTTCACTTTAAATAGGCTGGGGTTTGAGTTTCTTATAATTTTAAAATGACCCGTTTCTTTATAAAGAATTAAATAACTTTGGAAAAAAACACCTATTATGAAACCTTCGTTGTCCATCTTCGGAGGTTGCATGACGGTTTTTTTAAATTAATTTTTTTAAATAAATAAACGGAACATGTTCAAATCATAAAAATAACTCAAAATGTTTTGGCAATGTCAGTGAGAATATGACATTATCTGACACCTTATCAGGCTCGATGTCAGATTGTCACTTCTGAGCCAGGACAGAACACTTTCTAAATAGGGCTTGGTAAGTTCTTTTTTAACATTAAACAGGGACACGAATGGCAAGAGACAGCTAATTAACAGCAAATCCAGGTGAAGGTGTTTCAGTCACTCTTGAAAGTTGAGGTTGACTTGTTCAGAAATCGAATATATTTGATCCCTCTGTGAATTGCATTCCTGAAGTTGTTACATGACGGATCTGATCTCTTGAATTGGTGTTTCAGTCACTCTTGAAAGTTGAGGTTGACTTGTTCAGAAATCGAACATATTTGATCCCTCTGTGAATTGCATTCCTGAAGTTGTTACATGACGGATCTGACTTCTGGAATTGATGTTTCAGTCACTCTTGAAAGTTGAGGTTGACTTGTTCAGAAACCCGAATGCATTTGGTCAGCCAGTGGATCGGATTCCTGAAGTTGTTACATGCTCTCTGATCTCCGGACCGGGGTGTTTCAGTCGCTCATGAAAGTCCACCAGTTCATCAGGAAACCTGATTCCTGAAGCAGGATCAGACTTCTAGCAGCACAAGCCCGGCCCAACAGCCGTGTCCTCACCGCGCTACGGTCATCCCCATGGACCTGGACGTCTCGCTGGGCTCCCCTTCGTAGCCGGCCTTGCAGGTGAACAGCTCGATGTAGGCCCTGCGGTACTCCCGGCTCATGACCACATACACGATGGGGTTGGTGCACGAGGTGAGGTACACGCCCACGTAGCTGAAGATGTTGAGCACGGGCATCTCCTCCTCCTTGGCCAGCACCTTGACGATGGTCAGCGGCAGGTAGCACACCAGGAAGGCCCCGAAGATCACCAGGATCATCTTGAGCAGGCGCATGTCGCGGGCCTCGTCCCCGCCGCGGGCCCGCTTAGTTCGGCCGTGGGCAAGGGGGTCGGCGGGGTAGCCCAGCGGCCGGATCGGGGTGACGGGCGCCCGGTGGGCCGGCTCGGGCGCCGCGCTGGGGGCGCCGGCGTGCCCCCGGGCCTTAGTTCGGCTCTCTCGGACCACGCAGAAGATGCGCACGTAGCACAGGATGATGATGAGGCAGGGCAGCACGAAGGCCAGCACGAAAAGGGCCGACTTGGGGGAGCGGCCGTTGACCGCCATAATGGTGCAAGTGCCCACCCTGGCGTCGAAGCCGAACCGGCCCCACCAGCCCGCCCAGGTGGGCAGCAGGGGACCGAAGGAGACCAGCCAGACGGCCAGAATCATGGCCGCGATCGTCTTCGGCTGGAACATCTTCGGGTAGATCTTGGGGTGCGTGATCATGACGAAGCGGTTGATGGTGATCACCATGACGGACAGCAGCGAGACGGCCACGTTGCCGTAGCGCAACAGCGGGAACAGCTCGCACAGGAAGTCGCCGTGGATCCAGCCCCGGTTGAGGAAGTTGGAGGTGGCCAGCGGCAGGTTCACCAGGCTCAGCATCAGGTCCGCCAAGCTCAGGTTGATGATGAAGGCGGCCGTGGCGTTGCGCACCTGCGAATAAGGGAGGTTTCGTAATGTTGGAAAGGATGCCGATCATGCGAAATTTTGTTCGCACATTTTTTGCGCCAAAGAGTGGTTACGATCGCTGAATTTTTGTTCAACCCTGTAGAAATGATCTTAAGCTTGGGCATGGGCTAGTTTATGTAATTTGAAAACCCCGTTTATGCTAACAAAACCAAATAAACTTGATTGGGTGGCCACGCAAGGGCATATCTGGACTGGGATTTCGGGCGATTCCAAAAAACTGCTTGCACGAGATCAAAATTAAGGAAGCTTCGTAATTTTTCGAATTGCCCGAAACATCCGGACTGTGAAAACGTCTGCCGTTGTTACAGCACCTGGAAAGTCGGGGAAAGTCGGGAAGAAAAACGTGGGCAGGGAACATCAGGAAAAATTTCGTTTTTGATCGAAAATTCAGGGAAAGTCAGGAAAATCCCGTATGAATATGCATTGAATTTTGAGTGGTGCTTCCTATGGGAGGTGCTGTAAGCGTTAAGGAATTATTTATAAATATTAATATTTTCGTTTATTATTATTGTAATTACTGATAAAAATGCAATAGTATGTTATTGGCAAATATTTCCCTTGATGATTTTGCTACAGAAATATCAGAGAAATTTACTTGGGTTGGTCAGGGAAAAGCAGGAAAATTACTAGAGCCTAAAAAACTGAGTTTATTTTTTTTAATTTTTTTTGCTACGCAATTTATTATTATAAAAGTTAAGGAAATTAAGTTGGTTTGGCCAGGAAAAGGATTTGGACAATTTTAGCATGAACCCTGAAAAAAACCGAAATGTAACCTCCGATGCCCATCTGCGGAGATTTCAAAAACCAACGGGTTTTCTTCCTTCAAGTTTATTTTATATTTATGCGGGATGTTTTCAAGGTATACAAAATAACTCAGACCCTAATGGACGACCAATTCTACACGTGAAAAAATAAATTAAGCAATTATAATAAGTATTTGAAGCAAAAATGTGCATTTTAAAAATTTTTTTTGTTGCTCTGGCTCCTTTTTCAGTTACATGTTGATGTTTTATGTAAAACAAAGACGAGCTGCATAATAAATGAAAATACAGTATTGACACCTCATGGTATCATTTTTATTTATTCCCATGCAAAAATTTTGAATTTTAAAATTATAATTCGGGCTAAAAAAGGATTGTTACTCATTTTTTTAAAATTCAAACACAGACTTCCCGTTATGATGAATAGTAGGAATTTTTGTAAAAAATAATTATATTCTGCATATATTTGTTGCATTCCATCAGACGTTCAAATGCACTTTCAAAGCATAGCCTTAGACCGAAAATGAATTTAGCAATAATGTTGGTGATTATCCAACAGCAACATCCGTACATCGACTTTTGACAGCATTGGAAAATGTTCAATTCCTGAAATCGCTGCCTACTGTCGAAGGTGTTACTTTATTTCAGTCTTAGACAAAAGTATATACAGTAAGTACCGGGACAACTTGTGTTTACAAAAATAAATAAATATCCTGAAACGGCAAGCTGTCGCTTCCTTTCCTAGCTTATGCCGTAATCCATATCCGTGTTTTTATTTTTCCAAGTTGCTTTTCCAGTGTTATCAAAAGTTGATATACAAGTGATATAAACTGAAGAAAATAATTGTTCTTGTCAAATCGTGCATTGTTTGTCTCCCAAATCCCCACTAGCCATACTTTGCACCTTGTAATGACAGGATGTAGGACGTGATAACAATATCAGAATGAACGTTAATGATCTGACATGGGTTTGCTGGATGTTCCATAGTTCCTTCAAAGGTCAAACAAACTGTCGAATAGCAGTGTTCTAACTTTTATTTAAGTTTCGTACCACACGTTTCTCGTGTGTTTTGTTTGTTATTATGCTTTCTGGCATTCCGAATTTTCGTCCTAAAAGTATATCAGAGATTGGTCATTTATTTGTGTTGTTTTCATGTCTTTTTGTTTTACTTTTCGTTATATAGCTTTTGTTTGCGGATGCCTAAAACGTGTACAGAAACAGAATTCCCATGTTCCATGTGGCGATTTCAACACTGAGCTGTAAACATGTTGTTTAACAAAAATAAGGGATCTGTTCTACTAAGATGACTAAGGATCTAAAAAAATAAATAGATTACCCTTTTGGAAAAACTACAGGAAGTACAGATGGCGTTTGCTTGATGTAGGACTGTTCTGTTGTCTCTTTAAAAATGCATCGGTGGTACGCGCATTCAGTTGACATAAGGGAATACTACATTTCCCAACATAACAAACAACTTAACCTCAGCTTTTTATAGAACGCATATCAATAATGGGGATGCGATTATTGTTGATTTTAATCAGCATTTAATTCGTCTGTAGGAACGGAAATGAACTAATTTTGACAGGAAAGAGTTTAAATCGCGGAATACGATTTTCAGAAATGCGTGCAGTTTGGAGTTGTTTAAGCTTTGCACCTGGCAATTACGAGCTTAAAGTCATTTAAAAACATTTAAAACGTAAAGTCATTCAAAAACTTTTAAAACGTAAAGTCATTTAAAAACTTTTAAAACGTAGTCATTTAAAAACGTTTAAAACGTAGTCATTTAAAAACGTTTAAAACGTAAAGTCATTTAAAAACGGTTAAAACATAAAGTCATTTAAAAACGTTTAAAACGTAAAGTCATTTAAAAACTTTTAAAAAGTAAAGTCATTTAAAAACTTTTAAAACGTAAAGTCATTTAAAAACTTTTAAAACGTAAAGTCATTTAAAAACGTTTAAAACGTAAAGTCATTTAAAAACTGAGCTGTTTAGGAATGTTAATGGTTTAAAACGCAAGTTAAAAGAAATCAATTAAGGATTTGTTGTCGAATTGCGGCAATATCTCTGCAAATTTTAAGGGACAATATATACACTGTATTCTAAAGTTTCAGCAAGCAAACAAAACCGTAAATAACAGGAAATGAAGAAATATAGAGGCTCAAGTTTTTCAAAAAAATTTCATGCGTAACATTAAGCTCTGAAAAGACTCATAACTATTTACAAACACCAAAATTATTTCTCGATTTTTTTTGTCTAAAGAAAATAACAAATTATTTCAGATTTTCCGTGGTGTTGGTGTGGGGTTGAAAGTCTTGCAACAGTGTTACTGATTTTAAAATTATAAACTGTTAGTTATTTTATGTTGCACTGCATTTTTTAGCATTATAATCACTGTTTGTAAAAATGTTTTTCTCGAAAAAAATCGACCTTTATTTACAAAAAGCAGAACTCTTTATAGCAGAATAGTATAGATTTGAAAATAAATATTTGGAATGGTGAAAACGTTTAAAGATACTGTATTCCTATTTCTTAGTGTATTCGTTAAAACTAGTAATTTTAGCAAAAAAAATTTTAATCCAATTATTCGGCCCTTTAAAAATAATAATGGATGCCAACATGCAAAAAAATGTAATAGCATACACATTGTTTCAAATACTTATAATTGCTAAATTTGTTTTTTTACGTGTGGAATTGATTGTTCACCAGGGTATGCGTTATTTTTATTAATTAACAATGTCCGGTTTTTTTATAAAACATTCAATAACTTTTAAAAAAACATTTTAAAAAATTCCAAAAGAGGTTGCATTGCAGGGAAAACCATTGTCAGGCGGTCGCAAACGATTTTTTTCCAATTTTATTTTTATAAATTAACAGGACATTTTCAGATAATAAAAATCACACAGACCCTAATGGACAATTAATTCTACATAGCAAAAAATAAACTTAGCAACTATTTGAAGCAATAATGAAGGAGTAATGTTTTTCATGGTGGGCATCAATGCTAAATTAATTTCCTTATTTGTTGAATAAGTCGTCCACTAGGAGTAGGGTCTAATATATTTAGGGTAATTTGAAAATCTTTCGTTTATTTGATAACATTGAACCATGCAACCTCCGAAGCCATTTCAAATGTTGCAGTAGCATGGATGCGAACGGGCTTGGAACCACTTCGGTGTTTTTTGATAAACAATTTCCTACACCAAATTAGTATTTCCAGGCAAAGTAAAATTTTCAAATCTCATGCATTGAGTATTTGCATTGAAAAGCTGGTCAAAATTATTATTGCCCTTCCAAGCAAAGCTGAATATTATGTCGCAAATAATTGCTGCTTGTCAAGGCCTGACACATTCTAAAACAATTTTTGTGAAAAATAACATGTAAAGTATGTGGAAATACTTAACTCTAAATGCCTTTGAAGATTATATAGAGTAAGGTTTCATATCCATGTTTCATTTTACGGCCTGTAATGTTTCATTGTACGGCCAAAAATAATGAAATCTGACCCTTGACATCCCGTTCCATAACGGTCTATTCCAACTTGATAATTTTTTCTGCTGGGTTAAAGTGGGTTTGTTATTTGAGAGCATTTCAGCTAAGGCCAGTGACAGCCATGGTGTCACGTGAATAAGTATTTTTATTTTGCAATTTTTTTGTTGCGTCTTTTAAAAATATGAAATGAAATACATATATTATACATTTTTAGCCAGCAACGCCCCACATTTTTCGAATGAAATTTGGGACGTATCCCATGTAATTTATGTAAGTTTGCATGTACGTTACACAACCATGGAATTTTAAGATAATTTTCTGGATACAACACTCCAACAGTTAAAGTGCGGTTTGTAAACACTGCTCTTAGTTTCAAAACTATTCTCACGGCCCTCAAATTCTGCCCGGCATGGTAGACTCTGGTATCCGATGAAAACGCCAAACACACAAAAAATCGAAAATTTCTGAAATTTAATACAACTTCGTTTCGAACTTGAATTCCGAATTTATAATAAAATAATCATGAAATGATAAACGTTTCAAACCCTCGAAGCGTTTTCGTTACGTTTCTTGACGACAATTAGCGATAAAATTTCGATAACAACAATAAAACGAATTTCTTGCTGGACTATTTCTTGCAAATTTCCTTGCAAGTGTTTCTCTATAAACGTAGGCAATTTGTTTTTAAATAAACATTTCTTTGCAAAACCAAATCAACGGAACGCTGTGTCAACTGGCCATATAGAGGCGAAATGTTTACAAAAACTTGATCCAGGTGTATTTAGATACTTTTCGGCCTTTTACAAGTTCGGCGTTTTTTTCATTTCGACATTGTCACCTTTCGGCGTTTTCACCTAAAACCGTTGCCATCAGCATCAATCGCTTGTAAACTTCACTCACCCTTTTGGAGCGGCCGAGGGCCAGCACCGTGATCGCGTTGCCCGGCACGCCCACCGTGATGAAGAGCACGCAACAGAAGGCGGCGAAGTAGAGCAGGCTGGGCGGGTAGTTGTCGAACACCTCGGCGTGGTTCTCCATCGGCGTCGACGACAGGTTTCCGGGGTTGCCCGTGGTGGTCATCGCCGACACCAGCTGGCCGAGGTCAGGGACGCTGGACATGGTCACGCAGGTCGCTGTTCCAGGATGGGGCAGAGCATAGGTGCTGCTCCTGGGATCTCTCTCTGCTAGCTCTGGAGCTCTGGCAGTCCTCTGGAAGGATTTCCTTTTTAAATTTCGTTAA
>JAQIXS010003520.1:0-17892 GCA_034700785.1 Rossiulus vilnensis | reverse complement strand
CAGCAGTGACGACCTGTCTGACAATGGAGGATGACTTGATAACCTGAGCATCAGAATGGTGATGGTAGGATTTCCACTTTTTACTAATCTGATTTTAAAGTGAATGATTTAAGGTTGTTTGAAGAGATTGAATTTTATTATATGACATTTATGATGCGATGTAATGTTTGACCTAATCGTTTTATACTTTATATTGATTGTATTGTAACGAACCCTATTGGGCATCTCTACTTTAACCACTAAACAATTGAAATTCAGTCTAATTAATTCTTTGATTGCGATGTGACCTTTTGGGAATTTACTACGACTGTCCAACCAACCTATGCGCTCGGTGACGGGGGCGACGGTGAGGACAACCCGTTACAAGTCTTCTCCATACGTTTTACAACCAGTATTTTAATTATTTCTTATAACATTACAATTCATTTTATTCCGATCAGGCATTTGGGTACTCGATAATTCATTATTAATGAACTACTAATGACTAATAGCTACAGTAGGGAAAGTTCAGGTTGAATTAATTCGATGCTTATTATGGTTTAGTTTTCTCTTAGTATCCCTGTTACGTTTTGAAGTTAATTCGCATGGAAACGTCTATAACCTTGTTTGCAACTTGCCCTTTCTCCGTTGATGCATCCTTGCTGACTCCCAACTCCTCACTGACTTCTCTGCTGTTTTCTCTTCTCTATTGATACGGTTATGATTGTGATTGCTTCATGATTTCGCAATTTTTCACCCTGTTTTCCTTTATTTCTAACCTTCCTTTAAGTGGTGATGATTCACTAAGCCTAATGTGGGTGTGGCTCACTTTAGGGTGTGGTTGACAACTTTCTTCTACTCGTTTTTCTTGATCCCAACTGTTGGAGCTCTTTATGTAGTGATATTCGTATTTCTGGCTTTTCTCTCTTTCCTTTGGTATATAATATGTCATGTAACTCCTTCTGGATCGCGTGGAATCTCTAAAAATTTTCCTTTTCGTGAGTTGCGCTTCTGGCTCACTAGATGGTGTTACTAGTTCTGTCTAGCGTCCTTTTAATGATGTCATTCTTGTCCATAGTCATCTGGTTTGGCATACGTGATGATGACTCACCCGTTTCTAAGAATTGTTTTCCAGTTTTCAGTTCCGCGATTTGTTTTTCTCTTTTTCCCGGAGTCTTTCTGTTTTCGCCGTGATGATGATGATTGTTTGCATGTTTAAGTTCTTGGGATTGTTTTTGGCTTAAGTGCGTAGCCTGCCTTTATTTTTACTTAATCGGTCATGTGTTTCTGGTTTGGCTATTATAAGTTAAATGGTCACTTTCGCTTATTTTTAAGTTATTGCCTTGGATTACGTCCGTGCACTTCCTTTCCATTGTTTAACTGCTGCGGTCCAGGAGCCATACTTTGATCCAGATGACAATCTCTTTGTCATCTGGGACAAAGTTGACTTCTGGGTGGTCTGGCACCCAGCAAACGAAGACGTGGTGCTACATTTATCTGTGGCTCCTCCAGGACTCCGCCCATTAACGCTTCCGTGTTACGTCTTTGCTTGCGCGGGCCAGCGGTCATTAGCCCCGGGCCACTGATGACACTGCCCTGGTCCAGTTCTTTTCTTGGATTTTAAGCCTCTTTCCTTACGGGGGAGTGCTGCTCCTGGTTCGTATTGCACGCTATGCTATCGACCTGTCACCTTTCGACAACACTCTGATACATTGCCCTGGAAAGGACAATCACGTGGCTGATCACCTCTCCTGGTACCCGATTGACATGTGCCTCACCGTCGTTACATCGCCTAACTCACGATTACGCCTCGCTCAACAATCCAATGCCTTTTTTCAACAAATGTTACGCAAGATCTCCGACAATCCACGAACGTTACATCTTTGCCAGATCAACGAATCGTACTCCGTCGAGAACGACATTCTGCTGCACAAGTCCGTGACCCATGGCAAAACGATTAAGTGCATTGTCGTACCACACGCCTTGCGCTCTGCTGTCTTGAAACTTTGCCATGACGATGCCAGACACTTCGACGCTTGCAAAACTTACGATCGCATCAGAGCACGCTTCTGGTGGTCCACCGCTCGTAAAGACACCAACGTCTGTGTTCGTGTTTGCACCACATGCCAACAGGTCAACCATCGCACTTTTTTTGCCTCTGGCATGTTGGGAAACCGTCCTACACCCAACACGCCCTTCGAGGTCATCTCCGTCGATCACCTCAAACTACCGCCCACAACCACCGGCAACCTGTACCTCATCGTGCACATTGGCCATGCAACACGTTACGTGATCGCTACGCCATCCACCAACACCGCCTCCGATGACATAATCCATGACCTCGAACATTCATCTTTTTCCACTTCGGTCTTCCACTGACCTACATTTCCGACAATGGCACTGCCTTTACCAGCAGGAAGTTCGCACTAGCCTTGGAAAGGTACGGGATACAACACTCGCTCATGCCTCCTTACACTCCACAGGCCAACAGTCTCGTTAAACGTGCCAACCAAACGATCATCACCACACTCAGCAAGTTTGCCAACCAGCATCCCGGCAAATGGGATTCGCTTCTGCCGAACGCCTTGTTGGCAATCAACACCGCGACCCAGAGTAGCAGCAAAATCTCACCGTTCTTCTTGCTTCATGGCTATGCTCTACGTTTGCCGCCAAACGAAACTCGCCTTGGGACTGTCATCGATGACACCAGCCGTCTCAACCAGGTCTCAATCCTTGCCGACATACGCAATACTTCCGTTACGAACATCGCCCAACAACACATCGCTAACAAACGCCGATTTGACTCCAATCGACTCGAGAAATCCTTCTCACCCGGAGACATCGTGTGGCACGAGTGGCCACAACTCGCCGACGATAAGCTGACTCCTCGCTACAAAGGTCCATACCGCATCGTCAGCTGTGTAGGCAACGTCTGCTACCGTGCCGAGCACGTCAACAGGCCCGGCAAAACAAAGGTCGTACACGTACAAGCGCTCCGTCCTCGCAGTGATTGGCCTAGTCTAGATGACCCAGGCGAGGTCACTTCAATTCCCGATCCTCCGTTTGACACCAGCGCCACGCTACCGCCACCTACACCCACAACTCCCGCTTCACCTGACCCTGCTCATCCGCAGAGGAATCAGCTCCCTCCTGTACGCCTTATGGACTACGTGGACATCACTGATCTATCCTTTCAATGAGTTAATGTCACGCTTCCGTTTTCCGCCTCTCCATTAACTGGGGGCGACTGTAAGGTATATTTCATGTAATGTCCATCCCGCCTTTTGCCTTCATCCACGCCTGCAGTGCCATCCACACTTTAGTTTCATTCCTTATTCCCTTCAGCCATCTTGTCCTTATACAATAAAAACACGTTCACGTACTTTTTCGCCTCCAAGTTTGTTTATGTTTTTCCCCCTTCGATACGTTACAACACCCACCCTCAGTGGGTGGGCAGCTTGCTAACGTAGTCGCAAGCACTCGCTTTAGTTCAGAGGAGCACTTAAAAGAAAATATTTCTTCTATTTAAAGGGACCACGTGGAGGAAGTGAGCCTGCTATAATTCGCTCTTAACTGCTAGATTAGGTTAATATCTCACCATTAGACTATTTACCAAAAATCACTCAGTAGAATCACTAGTAAAAATTGCTTTAGAATAAATCGCAAAAATGCAGTCAAAAGAATAGTAAAAAACCCCTGGGGAGCAGTCGTTACTTCAACACTGGTGTACGGCCAAAACCCAGACTGCCCAGCTCATGCATGCGCGCTTCCTTGTAACCATGTGTGACTGCCAGGGGTCCGCATTCCGGGTGTGCCTCACATTCATGGCAGGGCATACGGGTCACCGTGAACCCCTCAAAGGGATGCCTACTCTTCCGGTACAAAATAAGCATCGCATAAACAGCAAGAACCAAGGCAATGGCAAGCCCTTGCAAAAACAGGAAAACATTTCAACAATAAATAACAAAAGAACAATAATAATAGACTTAGTAACTTTACGCTTGAATTAAAATACTTTGGCAGCAGCGGCCGGGGTTGCTTAAGGAGATTCTAGCCGTCTAGCACAATGATCTTTTGGGGGGCCCACATCACATCAGGTTCAAGAGGCATTGTACTTCCCTGATGTAATAGGTCGGCTGGGAGTAATCGGTTGACTGGTTACGGTGACGGTCCTTGTGCCTAAAAGCGAGCCCTTGCCTGGGGTGACATAAGCGCCCACCAGCCTTGACTGACCCCTACTAGGGGCTGCGGTTTGACCTTTGGTTTAGTCCTGCCAGCGAGGCTGTAACACAGGAGTTGGATCCATCTCGGAAACCTGCCCGAGGTCCTATGAATGTTCCTATCCCTGAGAAAGTTCATTTACGTCTTTCACCAAGATCTCCTGGATAGTGGCTCTCCGATATTCAGGAGCCAGGGGTGGTCACATGACTACCAGGGTTAACTGAAAGAATCGCTCTGGCAGGCCATCCCCTCGCTGGTGGTAGGGCAAGGAACAGCGATGTTGCACCCCATACAACACCAGGAAGGTCTTTACACATCGGATGGTTTGGAGCATCAAACTATTTGTGGCCAAGTGGGTGGGGACACCGTACTGGTCAAAAAGGAGAACAAAAAAATGTTCAATTGCCCCCAATTTGCTAATTTACAGGGGCAGCCACACAGTACCGGTTGGCATAATCGACGGCCAGGATGGCATTTGTATATTCTTTGGCTGTCAGCAAGGGCTCCATAAAGTTCATTCCCCACTTCTCAAGAGGCACCCCAACTGTCATTGGTTTTAACAGGCCCGCCGGTGTTCGACAAAGAATCTTCTGCCTTTGGCATACTGGGCAGAATGCTACATAGGCAGCCACGTAAGCCCACACAGAGAGCTAGTTATATGCGTGGACAACAAGCACCAGTGTGCTATTTAACCCAAAAATGGCCAGCTAATGAGTGGCCATGACATGCATGCAGTACATATGTGCGCAAATGAGCCGAAACGATGGGCTGTCCAGCTGAAGGTTACAAAGCCAGGACCCAGAGGATCCTGGGGAAAAAGAGAGGAGAGTCGCCCACCCGGTTGCTCTGGTCTACTGATAGTTGTCAATACCCTGACATCATGTCAAGGGTAGCAAACCAAGAGGACCCTTGAAGTGAATTCAGGGCGTCATCTGTGTGGGACAATAAGTAACTGTCCACTCTAGTCTGCTCATTAAGCTTCTGGTAGCCCATGCAAAAGAGGCATCTGCCATCTTTCTTTCATACAAGGACCACCGGGCTGACTTATAGGCTTTTACTAGATTGGACAATCCCCTGAGCCAACATACTGTGCATACTGTGCATACCTTGCACACTTTAGGAGGCACGTACACCATGGGTGTGCCTTTGTGTCAATAGTATGCACAAAAAGATTAAATAGCTGCATACCTCGCAAAACATTAACAGCAACTAGAGAACCTGGGAATGCTACATCATTCGCAGATGCATCGTGGGTCCACCCCAGGCAACGTTAGCATCTCCGGAGGGGTTTTTTCTGCCATGCCGTTGGCCCAACTTGCCAAAGCCACCAGTGTTCCCCAAGGGACGACTGCCTCACTCGTGCCCAAAAGCACCGCGATGCAAGTTCTGGCATCCTCTGTGCGTTCGTACAGCCCGTAAGCAGCCCTTCTGGCCGACCGCCTCCTGTACGCACAATAGCGACCCTCCAGGGTAAGATGCTTTATTTCCCGCTCCGAGCATTTCAGGATACCACTCTGGTAGAACGGTAGAAGTCCTTTAATGATGTGACCACAGACTTGGGCTTCCGTTACCTGCAGTCCTGCCCGACAACACAGCATATTCACGGCAATCACGCAGTGGCTGGTAAGCTCATCCACACCTTAGCTTTGCGAGGCAAGATCCTGCTCCAATTTGATGTTGTGCATAAGTCTGCAGAAGCGACACCACAAATCCAGGCGCAGCTCGTCCCATGTTGCCGACTTCAATGCCTGGAGGCGGTTGCCATACCACAACGCGGCATCTCCTGTCAGCTTGATGCGTAGATGAATCACCATCTCCGGTTATACGGTTATACAAACCGTCCGCCTCAGCCACTGCCTTAAAGTGCTCAAGAAAGAGCATCACGTCCCCCGTCCCATCAAAGAAGGTAAACCGGTCGTGCTGATCTTGGACCACCAAGCCCATGGGTGGAGCTGCTGCTCCCTCCCCGAGCGGCCGGAGGTATGCCTCGCAGGGGAGCCACAGCTCGAGATGTCAGCGGTTCTTAGGAAATATCTGCAAAAGATCTTGACCCGGGGAGCATACAATTTAAATTTAAGCCTCCGGCCCATCAGCAGCTAATTGCATAATGGCTCCCTCTGCTTCTACCTTGTCGACTGTGTAGCAAAACCAAAATTCGTGGGGTCAGGGAAGTCGGCTACAACGATATAATAGGCTTAATATTATTAAGTAGTGGTAGACATATGTAACTGAGCAGAGCACTTACCTGTTTCATAAGACCAGGCAAGGTGCTGAGTAGTTGTGGTTAGTCTGGTGTGTGGGAATAGTACTTTTTGGTTAGTTACAGGTGGGGTAGTTTCAGTTTATTGTAAGTTCCTTACTTTGGTGCACGGACAACACACTAAACTATGGGTGTGGTTAATAAGGGAGAATGAGTCAGGTGATTAAGGTGTAGGAAGGATTGTTTCTGGTGATAAGGTTAAGTGGGTCATTACTTTATTCAGAAGAATTGCAATTTACCATCACATTGCAAACTAAATTAGCAGACTTAGCAGGAGGCTCAACCAGACTATTTCCATTCAACACTTGTGAGGTGCTTTTGGAAATGCATAGGGCCGAAGTGCCAGCACTGATGGCTGATGAGCATTGCTTGGTCGGTGACACTTGTAGTTAGGCTAAACCAGGCCATCTTCAATTAACACTTGTAAGGTGCTTTTAGGGATGCTAAAGGCCGGTGTGCTATCACTGATAGCTAATGTGTTAGGATTTCCAGAGATGCAAGCGTGGTGGATGAATATATTCACGTTTATTTGTGGCCATAACCATGGCCCTCTGAACAAACTATAGCTTCAAAAAATATTACTTGTGGCCACACAGGCCAGTGGTACATCAGTTTGTGGCCCAAAAAAAACATGGCAGCCGCCGCACGTGGTTTCGTTTTTCGCAGGATGTGGTAGGGGAAATGCAACGGAATGCGGGTGTCCATTCTCCGACCAATAGGTGATGCCAGATTCCGGCGAGGGTGTGGAGCGGCTGACATTGCACTGCCCATCACCCGATTTCTGACACTTTGGAATTTGGCCCCTGGAACATAGTCCAGCCACTTCCCAAACTTTCAACCCTAACCCTGCCAAAAACCAACATAATGGACATTGCATTTAGTGCTAGGTCAGTGACATCCACAAGAAGGCTCAACCAGGCCATCTCTGTTTAACACTTGTGCAATGCTTTCAGGGACACCGAAGGCTGATGTACTATCACAGACGGCTGATCGGCATTAAAATAAACTCAGTGATGCTAAGGTGTTGGGTTTAGGTTAGTAGGACGGGCAATGGATTTAACTGGGGAGATAGAAGCCGTGGGGGACAGCAGTAGCTTGTTGAAGAGCACTGTATGGTAGATTCGGTGATGTGAATAGGTGGAAGACTGTCAAAATCAGCTAAGGTATAATAGGGCAACAGTTCGAACTAGACCGGTATCTGGGAGCCGGCCAGTAGTGCAACACTGGAGAAAGTTAATAGGATAGGTTTTAGCATAAGGCTTGTTGTTAAGGTGAGTTGGGCAATTTAGTCAGAGTCAGTTTTAACATGAGCTATATTGCCCTCTGGTACAGCACCCAGAAAATCTCTGGAGAAACACCCCAGTCACACCCACAAATGGAAATATTTCGATTTCCTGCCCTAGCGACCTTCTGGACGTATCTGATGTAAGCGATCAAGTTAACATAGGTCAAGCTCAAGACCTAGGTAGGTCATGGATGGATCACAGGAAACAAGTCGGCCATTTGCTCAGATAGTGGGGGAGCGAAGTAGTTTCCTGGCAGGGTGGAATGGCCTCTGTCTTCTGAGTGGCATACTCCAGTTTGAGTGACGTCGCCTAGGCACCACAGGCTGTCAATAACAGAAATTACTGATGGTCTATAACTTAAATTGACCACCTGATGAGGATGGCAAGTTCATCATCTGCGAATGCCTGGACAGCATCATCTGGATGCTTTTCAGCATTAACTGCACGGAACCATGTTTCCATAAGGAAAATCCAAAGGATCGGGCACAGACAGGAGCCCTGCAGGCAGCCACAGGATGTAGGTAATGTGATTGTTACTACTATAAATTTTCGGTTTGTTAGAAAGCTGTGGATAAGGCCATGTAGATTGCTCAGCAGCCCATCCGACTGAGTTTGCTAAGAACTGCGGGGTACCATGCACAGTTAAATGCATTGCGGATATCCAAGGCCACAGCCAAGCAGAGAAGTCCAGCCACCCTGGCATTATGCACCTTTTAAAGGTAGGCAGCGATCGCTTGTTGTGTCCCATGGCCCTCACGGAAGCCAAACTTTCGGTGTGAGAGCCATTGCCCACGCTCCAAGTGATGGACTAGACGTCTTGAAAGCAGTTTGTCGAAGACAAACAGACAGCAACAGACAGATCGGGCAAAAGGAGGAGTCCCCTGGCTTTGGCACCCATACAACACTCGCCAATTTCCATATTGCAGGGAAGCAACCTAGGTAGCAGTAGTAAATTTAGCACTGTGGTGTATGGCCTAAACTCAGACTGCCCATCCCAAGCACACATGCTTTCACGTAGCCATGTATCGCCACCAGGGGTCCACATTCTGGGTGTGCTTTGCATTCATAGCGGGGCACACGGGTCACGGTGACAACATGAACATATTTTAAAATTACACATTTTGGCTGTACCCCTTTTGGGTTTTACATTTTAAAGACAGCAAGGACTACACACCTCTCTGGTCTCTTAAATCCCTACTTGCAATAAGAAAGGGCATGGGCAGTATAAACTAATATGCCAATGCTGAAGCGAATGCTAACTTACTAAATAGAAAGACAGAAGAACACAACATTGGAGAGGGAGAAAAATAACTAATGCATTCTTAATAAGTTAAATACACTTATCTTCACACTTCTTGTCATCACATTTGGCATTAATTTTAAAAACTGCACATGTTGCTAAGAATCCATTTCCATCCTCTCAATCCTAATGCTTGGCCTACCTAAAATCTGGATAGTAAAGACATACCCTAAACAGAGTTTTCCTTAACATTTTATTGTACACTCGATAAACAGCAACAGTAAAATGCTGCAACCCAAGGCATCAATCAGAAGGTAAAGCATACAATGGTCGCCGAAAATCAAAGGAAGACAGATGCAGAGCTCGCTTCAAGACGAGGGGCAACACAGCTTGGCGAGGGAGATCAATATGGAGTGTTAAATAGCTGTTGTGCGAGGTACATGCGCATCATGGGCACCTAAGTCAATCGCGGAGTAAGTGTTCCAACAAGGAACAAGTGTGCTGGCAACAAGAGGCACATTGGCAAGTAGGACCAGGGCCAACCTTGTCTGACTGTAGGTAGGATACAAAAATAGATGTGCTAACAAAGGTGCTTTGGCTTAATAAGTGTACCTACTGAAGCACCGATTTCCAGACTATTTAAAATTGGAAATACACAACACAGCATGGTCACAAACATTACTATGCAAACAATCACATATTACATGCTTGCCCCAAACATGCATATAGTGACACACAAGTAATAAACACATGCAATAATTTACAGCTCACTTGTCTGCCTATATTAGCACTTGTTGAATTAAAGGAAATACAAGCTAAACTCACTTAAATCATCTTAGCCTAGAAAATCGATCTGGACTGACGGTTCGCATCAATGTTCAATGAATACTGACTTACAGTCAGTGGTGAGCTTCAATACACATGGAAGCGTGCCAATTACACTTGCATTTAGTGAGGCTGCACCAAGAAACCTAAATGGCAAACAGGCCAAATTGCACCTTAGTGTCATTTAAGTGAAATTTGTCCAATTTGGGCTAACATTGGGTGCACTTGGTCGAAAATGGCTAATTGCTGTTTACTAACAATTTTAATTAATTTTTTGGCACTGCATAACTGTGGAAAGAATGGCTTGCACACAGTCACAGAGTTCAACAAGTTCTACTGCCTCAGTGCCAAGGATTTGCCACGAGGGCATCACACTCTTCAAAGGCTAAGTTATTGCACACATTTGCAATGAGCTGGGTTAAACAATCTATTTGTGAAAATGTCTATGGGCAGATCTTCCGTAGCCAGGTACTCTAGGTTAACTACTATTTTTCAGTACTTTACAGATGAGGTGATGACGAATGTTGATGTGCTTTGTCTGCGAATGATACTGGATTTCTTGCCAACCGATGGGATTCATGGTTGTCATTTAAGATTTTCACTAGCCTGCTGTCGTTTTCAGTGATTTCCTAAAGCAATGGCGTGTGGTATATTGCCTCCTTAGACCAGTCACTGAGCGACATGTACTCTGCCTCAGTACTGGAGAGGGACCCGGTGCTGTGCTTGCACCTGTAATCAGGCTTCCCACTGTGCTGCTGGTTGGTACCACGTATGCTTATTAAGCAGCAGTGGGATGATACAAGCATTTTTTGTATGACAAAAACTGCACAATTGAAGATTTTGATAAGCTACAGTGTATTAACCTAGTAGGCTAATCATTTTTAAACTCTATGCTTATTATGTCAGACAACTGCTGTGTGCCTACATTCAATGGCAATTGCTGTTGAGGACCAAAAGTGGCTGTTATTAGATTTCCAAGTGATAAACTATTAAAGGATAAATGGATGTGCGCTATCAAAAAGTCGAACTTTAGTCCCTTAGATATAAAATAGTAATATTATCAGCTAAAATTAGCTAATTAGGGTACTGCATTGCATGTGCAATTAAATTGTGAGGCCTAATGTATGGCAACCTAAATACATGTAGATGCATTTTAATTTCATTTTAAAAGTGTGAATAACATTTCTTGGTAATGGATATCATTAGGGAATAAATGGCATATGAATGAAATACTGGCAAACATGTAACAGCACCCTATTGTCATCCACAATTAAAGGAAGGAGCTATTCCCTGTCAGTTTCCTGATGGAGCCATTTACCTATCTTAATCATCTTTCACAAGAGTCCCAACTCTGAAAACGTACATTATGAAATCCAAGCTCTTGAGAAGGCTGTGGAATGTAGTTAAAAGTATAGAGTACAGAAGGAGTTTTAGCTCTTTACTTAAAATGAAGTTATGCCTTAAGATAAAAGTTGTGAGCATATTTTTCATAGTTATTTATGAAGAAGGAACTCTGTTGTTTCTTAATTTGAATTTAAATGAAGCACCTCATCTGACCATGTCAGTAGTTATGAATTAAAATCTCTAAGTATTTTAAAGCATTTTTCTAGAACAAAAATTAGCAAGTCTTTTTCCCCGATTAGTTACCAGTATGAATGTTCTTTTCAATATGTTAAAAATAATGAAATCTTTTGGTTTATAAGACTTATCAGAATGATCATTTCTGATATTAGACAAATCTGACAATAATTTATACTTTAGACATCCTGAACATAAAAGGTTTGTTGCATCTGCTGGTGGTCACACCTTTTGGGTGTGACACCAGGTGGCACCACCATACAGGGCTCTGCCCCTGCATGCAGCGCTCCCGGACATCTCGTGTCTCTCTCTGCTCCTCGTCATTTGCTAGCAGATGACTACTCTTTTCCGGATTTCGTCAGATGCTGATGCACGCTCCTGCGCTCCTTGCCATGTTTGCCACGTGCTGACCGCACGGGTACCACGGCCCCCGCACTCCTAGATCTTGGTGATAAGACACGCTGCAGCAGCTATGCGAGATGGTATATTAGGACTTTTTCAACGTATTCTTCGTGTTTTTTGGCGTTTTTGATGCCCGAGCATGGAGAGGTCATCCACCTCATCCTGTGCTCAGCAGCCACATGTACCCCATGCACGCTGCCACTTTCTCCTTGGCCAGGGCTGTGGCACACATGAGCCACACCGTTTTTCCCACTTGTTGGCACCCTTTTTTGTTTTCTCGGTTGCACTGGAGGGTTGCAACTAGGAGTTGCTTGTGGCAGTTAAGCATTATGCACATTTGTATGAGACCCCACTTGCAAAATTAAGATTTGTCCTCCCGGAACAAGTTTGTCTTTTTTGCCAGCCCCCAAACTGGTGACCCGGATTTGATAATCCTCAAACATTGTTAGCACTCAGACCCTGTGCAGTACTAACCCATTCTATTTCTGCCATGGCTACCACCGAGTTTGAACTCGCGCGCATCGCGCATCATCCATCGAACTGTCTAAAAATGTGGTTTAAAGACATACAGGTGCAGTTCACAAACAGCAAAATCAACACGGATGCTTCCAAGTACTTCCACATTGTAGGAGCACTGGTCGGTGATATTATGGACCAGTTGTTCGACCTGCTGTTATCTCTTCTGGCCATGTAGAAGTACACCACGTTGAAAGCTTGCACGTCTCCTGTGACTACTCCAGGACATGGAGTTAGGATACAAGCAGCTATCTTCATTTCTATGTGAGATGTGCTAGCTCTCTAATGGTGTCATGAGCGAAGCCTTCCTTTGCACGCTATGGCTCTAATATCTTCTGATGCTGGCCCAGCAGATTCTCGCCACTAATCCTGGCAGTCTTGCTGAACTTGCCACTTAAGCGGGCAAGGTCTGCAAGATGACATTGCAGCCATCCTTTGCCGCCTTGTCGGTCGGTTTCCCACTTCTTCCACGGCACCTTCTGCCTGCTGGCAAGAGCAACTGGCCCTCATCATAGAACCCTTTGACAAGATGGACGATCAGGCTAACTCCACCTCTGTTCTGAGATGTTCCTCCTTTTGCCACCACTCCAATGTGACGTTACCTTTCAGCAATGCAAACAATTACCATGGCTGGTACCACCAAAAGTTCTGCGCAGAAGCAGAGAAGTTCCAGAAATGCTGTGCTTACAAGCCAGGAAACTACCCGCCCAAGTTACAAACACCCTGTTTGTGACCGACATGAAATCTTGTGTGCGATTCTTGATCGACACCGGAGCTGATACCTTCGTTATCTCTCCGACACCTCAAGAATCCAGGGCAGTGCCAAGTGAATGAAAGGATGCGTGCTTCTGTCCAGTCTTTAAATCTAGTTCTGAGCTACATCTATCTAATTATCATCCTGTATCCTTCACGTCTGTAATTTGCAAGGTTATAGAACATATAATTTATACAAATGTGATACATCACCTAGACACTCAGGTGCTTGTCATGGACACACAGCATGGTCTCAGGAAGGGTCGCTTTTGCGAAATGCAGTATGCCTTATTTACACATGATATTCAAACAAATTTAGACTTAGGAAAAGAAGTAAATAGTTTTTATTAACTTTGCCAAAGCGTTTGATACTGTACCTCACCAAAGGTTGTTGCAACAACTAAAAACGTTTGGATTACATAAACAAATTTTTATGTGGGTTAAATCATTCTTGTCAAATCGCAGGCATATAGTATTTTTAGATAAAAATAAATCCGGTTCAGTCGATGTTAAATGTGGAGTTTTGAAGGGCAGTGTTTTAGGCCCCCTACTGTTCCTGCTGTTTGCCAATGATCTGCTCAATCTTCTTTCTTGTAATTCTAATTTTTTTGCTGATGATTCTGCACTGTACGATGAGGTCAGAGTAAGGGATCCATTAAGACTACAAGGGGATCTTGACATCTTATTAGAATAGTGCAGAACATGGCTGCTTAAGCTTAATAATGACAAGTGATTACTGAACGCTTCTGCATGTACAGAATCATTTTGAATCTGTCAACGTGTGTCCTCGGTCAGGACAAAGTTTTTTTACATGGCTACGAGGTCTCTGCAGCTGGGTTTTGTCCTCTTTCTGCAAAAGTTGTAGCTTTCACCAAATTTCCTAAACCAACCTAAGTAAAAGAGATGTGCCGTTTTCTTGTGATGGTAAACTTTTTATGTTGCTTTATCCTGCATGCTGCTAGAAAGCAGGCTTTACTTCACGAATACATGAAGGGCAGCAGTTAGAACGACTGTTGTCTGATTGAATAGACTGATTCTACCCAGAATGCCTTTGCCCAATGCAAACACGAGCTCGTTAATGCTGCATTGCTGGCCTATCGCTTTGCTGATGGCCAGTTCTCCCTCAGTATGGATGCTTTGGAGTTTTCAATGGGTGCCATGCTTCAACAACTGGATGGACAAAGTTGGCAACCGCTAGCTATCTACTCTAAGAAGCTTTCACCGGCCCAGCATAAATACAGCTTCTTCGACTGGGGAATTTGGCAACTTACTCTGCCGTATGCTTAAAGGTAGGGCCTTCACCTTGTTCATGGATCACAACCCCCTTACATTTAGGTATCCGGTGCAGCGCAGAAAGCTCATCACCTTGACGAAGCCGTCACCTGGATTTCCTCGGACCTTTGACACCTTGGACATCTGCAATGTTAAATGCCAGAAAAGAGTAGTTGCAGACGCACTTTTCCGCGCTGCGGTCATTTTCACACCATCCTCCATCCATTTTGAGCAGCTTGTTACTGCCCAAGAGTCAAATGTGGCTCTCCAGGACTTTTTCTGGGATCCAACTTCTTCGTCGCTGTGCCTGCATCCTTTACCTGTTAACGACAGCAAAAGGATGCTGTACTGCGATATCTTCCTAAAGGCCGTCAGACCGTTCATTTTGGAGACCTTCCGTCGGGCTGTTTTCGACAGCCTGCACAAACATTATCACTCTGGTGTGTGAGCTACTACCAAACCTGTCACAAGCTGTTCGTCTGGCCCATGATCAATGCTGATTGCGCATCGAGGCCATATTCCTTCATGGATTGCCAGTGCTTTAAAGTCAACCTTTCATTAAGTTGTTTTGGGATTCTTAAGTCGTGGTCACTCGCTAGAGATGCGTCGACATAAGGGCGCGTTTTGCTACAGTCAACTCTCGGTGAACGGCAATGCGAAAATACGTTTTTAATCTTCTCTAGGAAGTTTAATACTTTACTTCCAACGTTCTTTCTTAGCCTTTCTTTAAAAGGCTAAGCTAATCTTTAGTTAATCTTTAATTCCTTTTTGTAATAGGCCTCTGCCCAAGTTTGCTTAGATGTCGAAAAAATAAGCTTATGGTTTATTAATAGTAAAAACTGTCTACATCAGTTTCTTTGGCGAGGATTATTTTTTTTGCCTGCAATTTCGGTGGACTAATTTCATTAAGGATTACCGAGACTTGAGAAGATTTTTTCAGTGCTATCCAGTTTAAAAAATCTAAACTCGGTTTTAACAATGACAGCAACAACGTGGTCGTCATTTGAAGAGTGGGGTAACAACAGCAGCGATCTACATTATTAAGAACCACCTCAACAGAACTGCCGCAGGTCGTTTGCAATTGGCTCCTTCTCTCTGCCCAATAAGAGATTTGAGCACGTACACATGGACCTAATCGGACATCATTCTCCGTCTAAAGGCTTTATTTATGCACTGACCTGCATCAACCGGTTTACACGATGGCCAGAAGTCTTACTGATATCTGACATCAATGTGGATACCGTGACCCGAACATCTCTTCGGCTGGATTGCCCGCTTTGGTTTTCTAGGAAGGATCACAACTGACCAAAGAGGTCAGTTCAATTCGGCCCTGTTTCAGTCCCTGTGAGCGGTATTGCGAATCTAGAAGCCAAGGACTACACCGTATTATCCTGCTGCCAACAGTTCCTGCTGGAACATTTTTATTGCCAACCTAAAGCTGAAATCAAATGGCAAGCAACAGAAAAGTGCGTCTAGTTGCTTCCACTTATGCTGCTGGGATTCTGCATGGCTGCTAGGGAGGACCTTGCAACTGACTTGTCTGCTTCTGATCCTATGACATCTGTTGGACAGTTGTGGGAGTCTATGCAATCTCACCGTCCTGTGCCAGCCTTATCTTATCATTACCCTGAAGTCTTCATCCCTAAAGCCCTGCAGTCTGTCAGTCATGTCTTTGTCTGTCATGACGCATCTGGCACCTACAAGCACCCTATGACGGTTTATTTCCTATCGTGGCTCGCAGCAACAAGACCTTCAAGGTACTAATCCATGGAAAAAAGTACACCATTAGCATTGAACAACTAAAACCTGCTTTTTTGCTGCCAGACGAAACCACTCATCCTTGGACGACCAATCCAGTCGACTCTATGCTGATGGAGCCACCGGTGACTGTTGTTCCTGCCACCGCAGAATCACCAGCACCAGTTGTTCCCGACCAGCTTCTAGTCCCAGCTCCTGTTCCTGTGCTGCCAGTTCCTGTTTCAGTGGACCCTGAGACTGCTGATTTACCACCAGAGATGCTGAGCCCAGCTGTCCCTGCTGTTCCTGAGACAGTAACGTGGTCTGCACATCGCATCCGGTTCAACCGGCGTTACCTCTGCTTATTGCATTGCTCATCACTTTTGACGAAGTGATGTGGCATCTGCTGGTGGTTATGCTTCTTGGACATGACACCAGTTTTTGCCTCCAAATAGAGTGCTGCCCCTACATGCAGCACTCTCATTCATCTTGTGCCTCTCTCTGCTACTTGTCTGCTAGCAGAAGACCACTGCGCCCCAGATTCCGCCGAACGCACATGTTTCTGCGGCGCCAGCACTCCCAGATCTTAGTGACAATCAGGATGGCAAGATAAGAAACCTTCCACATGTGCCCCAAGCATGCTGCCACGTTCTCCTTGGACAGGGCTGTGGCAGGCATAAGCTACACTCTTTTTCTTGCGTTTGGGCACCCTTTTTGCGTTTGTTTGGTCGCACATAGCAAGGTCATTCACCTCGTCACATGCTCCCTAGCCACCCGCAATGCCCGCTCTTTCTAAAATCTTGGAATGCATGCTGCATGTACATCTTATATTGTCAATTCACACATTTGCAAATTACATAATAATATTTACATAATTACATAATAATAACAATGCTCCAACATAAGTTAGTCCAACATAAGATTGGTTTCCTGGAGGAAATCCTCATTTAAAATACTCCAAAATTCTGTTCACTAAATGCCCCGGAAAACCCTCATCAAAATGCTCCAAAATTCTGGTCACCCGGAAAATTTACCGGTTACCCGGACAATTCTCATCCAGTTTTGCATACAATCGCGCACAAAACAATTCAAATTTTTTATTTAAACACGTTTTTCAGTTGGATTTTTCTTTTTACTTCTGTTGTTTAAATCCAGTCCATAATCCATTTTGGTCTTTGTTTTTAAAGTTGGCTTTTTTTCTCCTCACTTCACTTCACTTTCTAAGTTGGCACAGCAATCCAAATATGAACTTTTTTGGCAGCAATTTCCACTGATGAACTTTTTTGGCAGCAAATTGTAAAACTCTAAACATGGGTTTAAATACTAGGCTCAGGCTAACTCCCCCTCACATCTGATTGGTCACTGTTTCTATTGGTCAACGTTAATTGCGAATGATTTGGCTAAATTTCCCTATCAACTTAATTGTTCACCCACTATTTCGTGACGTTTTTAGGGGTGGTATATGTTCGTAATGTTTTTTTAAGATTTATCTGGTCATAAAATTTTTCTTAGTTTTTTAGATTAGTTTTTCCAATGCTAATTTCAATTTTATTTTATAGCTTTGTTATGAGTTTGATTGATTGTTCTTGATTGGTGGATTCCCATTTTTGGCCCGGGTTTGGGTGGAGTTATCGGTGTGGTCAGTAGGTGACACTTTTCATCCACTTTAATTACTTTTTTATTACTTGTCTAACTCTTTGTTGTTTTTGTACAGGTTTAATTTTTTTCCGCATGATGGCAGCACTTTCCCCTAATTGGTAAGCATACTTTTTGTTTGGTTAATGGGGGTAAATTTTAAATCAAATTTTTATTGAAGATCTCCA
>JAQIXS010003519.1:0-17898 GCA_034700785.1 Rossiulus vilnensis | reverse complement strand
AGCATATGATGTCATGGCGAAAATATAAAGTCTTATGAATTCGTTAATAATGTGGAGTTAGTTATTTTAGTAACTCTCTACAAAATAAAGAGAACCTTTATAGATTTTAATCATTAATCGTCAAGGTCCACATTATGCTCTCTTAGTCTAGATGAAATTAACAGTGATGCAATTTTGTATTAATTAACTGCAAATAACAAGAATATTAGATTAAACCTAGCTTCGGTTTAAGAACGTTGGCAATTCAGTATTTCTGGAGAGGAATTTGTGGATTCATCTTACAAGCATTTTTTATACTTGCCATTGAATCTCAAATTAGAAAAAAAATAACCAATTCCAAGCAAAAAAAAATGAAATGCCGTAGTAATTTACTTCATCATTGTCGAAATTCCTGTCAATTTAGACGGAATGGAAAGAGATTTTTTTCCGCTGATTTCAGTTGAAAGGGTTTATGGAGCATGATATTTTTTTCCCGTACTCATCATTTATCCCGGCGTAATAGCTAAAATAACTTTTAAAATCCCCTTGGGTTTTTTTGACAAGCTTTCATATAATTTTGAGATATTTTCCTATAATATTACCCCCCATCTGATAAAATGCCAACCAGCCTTTAAAGTACATCCCTTGAAATCCCTTCAAATACAGCCAAAAGTATTTTTTATTTCCCCACCCTTTCTTTCCCCCAACTTAAAATTTTCCGATATATTTGCAAATGACTATCGCTGGCATGAAACATTTTAAACTATTCAAAAGAAAGGCCGATCAGATTCCCAAAATGGGGGACATTTTCGAAGGATTTCGAATTCAACGAGAAATTTTACTTAACAAGAGGAAACCGTGAATACTTTCAACCACATTTTTTCAGAATGAGTATTTTATGCACGGCTATATTAAACGGGACATTGGTAAGGACGTCAGACATGTTTTTAGTTCCGGTTTACATCCTCGTAATTAAAACAGTCAAAAAATGGTATCACGGGAAAGATATAAGGAGGCCTAATCCCACAGATAATTCCCCACATTTGATAAGTTTCTCAGGCGTGAAACACCTGTTTTATGAATTCTTCGTGTCGTGTAATTAATGAGATTGTTAGCTCAACTATATTATGAGAATCGCAGCTCGCTTCGCTTGATTTGTGAAATTTGAATCGAGAATTTGCAATTAAGGACAGATCAGACGGTGGATTAAGAGCGTTGGAAAATTTCATTTACGTCTCCATCGTACAGAATTTTCAAATTAAATGAATTTCTTCCACCTCCTCCCCCCCCTAGTCTCCTAATCCTTCATTTCTTTCTCATTATCACTTATTCGACCATCCTCCACGAATGGTATAGCACCATATTTTTAGGGAATGTCAAAATGCGTGTTTACTTCAATCTTTCTGGTACACTGAAATAACAGAAACATTAAATAGACGTCATTAAAACCGGAGATGATGGGCCTGTGGATAGAGTGAAAAATGTAATTGCATTCAGTGAGGCGGATCTGCTTGGTAAAAGCATTTTTCAGTAGAAAGAAAAAAGAAGAGAGAATTAAGAAAGTCAACATCAGAGATCGATTAAGTAAGTGGTAAAGACACGTTCCTCCATTAGTTTCAACTTTTCAACTTCTTAAGTAGTGCTATGAAAGAGCATTGCACTCTATCTCTAATTATTAACTGTTGAATGAAAAAAAAAATTACGGTCGAAAAATGATAAGTTTTGCTTTTCTTAAAAATCCCCAGCGTAAGAAATTGGTGAAATTGTGGCAACCATGGCAACCGGTAATTGCCAAGATGGACATGGGAGGTCAGATAAAAGAATTGTTGTGCTGGTCGGAAATGGCCGTTTTTACCCTCATTAATGTTGTTTTTGTTATTGGAAAATAAATTGAGGACGCAAATTCTGATATGAAATTGTCAACTGAAGCAGCACACGGCCATGTTTTAATTTTGATAAATTCATATCTCCTAAAAAACTAAAATTTAGTTTAAAATGAATAAGGATGATTGATATGAAACATTTCTCTGATGAGCAAATTAAGCCAGATGTTGGCATAGGAAAAACACTTTTTTAATTTTTGGCAAATCCATCCAGAGATTAATTTCGAATTATACTGCTGGTTCGTAATATAAATATGAATATAAAATTTCATCAGATACATTATTTGCATCTACGAGCAGGAAATATCAACCATATGAAAATTAACTGATGTTCACTGTATGGTTTTTTCAAATTAATCTGCTATTTCGATTTCTGCCAATTCATAGGAAATAAACCTGCTTAAAAATGTACTAGCGTGTTGCTCAGTCCAATATTAGTTTCATGTCATGCCTGTACTGATTAGTGATCATGCCGATATTTGACAGATACCTATACATATGTGATTCCTAAATCAGTCCCCACTTTTCGAATTAATTTTAAAAATGTAATCATCCCCTTTTGAATTACAGCGTATTTCTTGTTGCCTGAAAAATTTGTAAAATCAATGAATTGGCATACTGTATATGATGTTTTATAAATTTTTTTAACTAAAGTTAACAATTGAAAAAACACTTTTCCATTAATTGTTACAGAAGCATAGCATACTTACAACGTTAGAACCCTTATTTATAATTGAATGAATACATAGAGCAATAAATTATTTCTTTAACTATCTATAATTGTTTTAAAACAATAAACAAGCGACGAATATAAAAAATATCAAAAATTACTCTAGTGCAAATTTAATGATTTTAAACAAATAGGAAATCTAAATTTGAATCAACGACCTAAACTACTACTTTAATGAGCTGAAGGCACTTCAATTTCTTTTCACAATTTTTACGTTTAATAGAGTGATTACAAGATTGCGAGGCAAGAAAAAAAACTACATTCTGTTCAAAACTAGAATAAAAGTAGCCAACACCAATCAGAGTAGTTCAGCTTATAGATTATGCCTTCCAGCTTAGAGAAAGCATCTCCAATGCCCAAAGGATGAGCATTGAGTCGTTTGACAGGAAAGAGCAATCGCAAAACAGGCTCTTTCATTCTATTGGTCCATTTGGATTCGCAGAATGTGCTAGTTTTCAACAGCCTATAGTTTAACTCGATTTTAACAGTAACGTAGCACCGTTCATGGTGGCTTGTAATTCTATTCAAATCTTGAGTAACATTATACATATAGGCTATATGTATTTTTTTGGGATAAACAAAACAAAACTGAGTTTCGGCACATATCCATTCGTTGCTTTTCTTAACTGAAAAAAGCATCACTTCTCATCTTCACAATTCTTCCTCCCCAAAAAACCTAGCCACCTAATTTAAAATCCAGCAAACCTCTGCCAACATTCCCAATTCTATCTAAGTTGGTTTTCGGAGCCCAGATCATCGTGACCCACGACGCCTCTGATATGACTTATTGATATTGATAGGCATGTAGCGAGCAGCAGATGGTCGGTCCACTAGCCTGTGTCCACACCAAATAGCCTTTCAGGGCACAAATATCGATTTTCCCCGGCGTGGAAATCGCCACGCACATTTTTCAAACCCCCCGAAAGCAACTCGAACTATTTGAAACAAATTCAATTTGAAACGCTTTCGACCATGCTCTTGGCTTCGGATATTGTCATATTTATGGTAAAAAGACCAGTCCGGTCTCCTAGACGTCATTTTCGCACGCTTGTCATGTGCATTTTGAGCAGTGCTCGTAGCTCTGGAGGAATTTGACGTGATGGGCAAAGGGAGGGGGGAGGGCAGGGAACCTTGATGGGGTTGTGGGCCTTTTTTATCGATCGCAAAAATGCAACTAGAATAAAGAGCCAGTGCGAAAAAGGTAAGGAATTTCCGACCTTAAGCCCAAAACGATGCTTATCCACATTGATTTGCATGCCATCTCGAGGCTGTGCCTGATATCCTGTAGAGATTGTTGGAGGACATCATTGAAATAAGACCAAACAGATAAAGGCAGTGATGGATGAGACCGTTGAGGATGGATTAAAAATGCAACGTGAAATTGTGATGGGGGCATTGGCTACCAACGTTTCTTATTTATTTTGTTGTAAAGGTATCGTCTAAGGAGAGGGGCTATCACGGTGATTGCTTAAGGGACGTTGGGGATTCACTGCAGGTGGTTCCGAAGCGCAAGGCAAGCGCTGGTTTATGAATGGATCCACTTAAAAATAAAAGAAAATAAAATTAAATTCACTGAGTAAATGTAAATACACTGAGGCATTTTTTAAATGTTGGCCATGGATTTAAAATCGCTGGCGATATTTTCCCTGTTTTTAATGGGGATTTTTTCGAAACGAAATTCACTTTTGTTTCAACCCCCTGTCATGTGACATTTGATGGCAATGGGGAAATGACCAGGGTGAAAAAGTAAAATATGGCCATGTATGGGGTTTTATTCATGCATGTCATAAGTGACCAACATCTGACCATGTATAACTCCGAAAAAAGGGTTTTATGTGCCATAACTGGCATATTTGGCCATAATTCGTATAGTCATCATCATACAGTGTATATACAACTGTAGATAAAGCCATATCTGAAAAACATTCGATTTTCTACTAAAGACAATCTCATTACTGCTCACGATTCTTAAGCTAAAAGCATAGTATGTCAGAATAAAAAAGATTTTAATCTTTAATATAAGTTACTGTAATGACTTTTCCACATTCGGGAATAATGAGATGTGATCATACACGTATATGTAGGTATGTTGGCATCTGTGGTCACATGATATAATTTAAAAACCCTTGGATGGACGTTTGTGAATATGTATGGTCATGTATGGCCATATAGGTTCATTTGTGGTCAATTTCTGGTCTAACCATACATGTATATGGATGTTATACAAGTCCATAATTTAACCCATATTAATTTTTCCCGCCCGACTGGAGTATTGAATTGAATCATTTCGACTTAAGGAACAACCCTTTAATGTATCAAGTGAAAAGTTTCGTGATAAAACGTCATCTGATCTAAAATACAAATACGGTACCATAATTGATTCCCCATAAAGCGCGATTCACGAAACAGGCTCGAATGCTGTTTTTTTGTAGTCATGGAAATGCATTTACGTCATCCATACCGGAAGTAGTCAATATCGATAGAGGGCTATTTTTTGTGTGTGGAAATCATTGACCGTTAAGACATCCTCTTACAACTGTATGCGGGTATATAAGGAAGATTGTCTTTGATGGCCCCTTAAATTGCTAGTAGATATTAATGTTATAACGTTAGTGAAGGGTTGGTTCCTTTTACATGTACAGTACATGTATAGATAAGTGTATTATCAGGTTATCTAATACACTTGTGCTGATTGGTAAAACAAATGACTATGGTCTGTTCAAAACTGAAATATACTGGGAATTCAATAGAATGAAAGAGTCTGTTTTGCGATTAGTCTTTCCTGTCCTATGACTCATTTTACATCTGATGGGCATTGGTATTGCTTTCTCCATGCTGGAGGGCATAATAAATAAGCTGAATATCTGATTGGTTTTCGCTCAGTATGTTCTAGATTCGAACTGACTATAGCTAGGTAATTGTTACCATGAATAAAAGCCGTGCTGTTATTAAGACAAACTAGTGTCCATGCCTTTTTTTTATAAAAAAAAAAAATATAACTAATTCTGTAGTCACTTAATTTTAAACTTAGTCGTTACCTGACATTACCTGACGTTACCTGACAAACAATTTCTAAATATATAAAATTTAAAATGTTCTCTATACAAGTTGAGACAGGTATCTGGTTCTACACTTTGGCACTTTTTTAAAAAAATAACAAATTGAAGCTGATAGATTTAATATAGTGATGCAGCCTGCTGGTTCTTTAGTTTTCGAAATTCGTTTAAGCTGTTTTAAGTACTTGACATCTGAGCTTAAATTTGCTTAGTAATTAACGCATTGATTAGCAATTAAAAAAATTCAAATAAAATTACGCCATATAATAGACGCCCTAATCAAGACCAAATTAATTTTTTTATGTAAGTGAAATAGTGGTTGTGTTTTCTTTACTTGCGCAAAACTAAATGTTTTAAAATTTCAGTTAAATAATTATAATATACTCACGTCGTAAAATAATTCGCTGTATGTGTCAGCTCTAAACATACCCAGGTTAGGTTTTTAAAAAAAACTTGGTTGAAACACGTGCACATGGGTATTTTATCTCGTCCTTTCCATACCCTATGAACATCAAGCAACAAATATATACAAAACGTTAATTGAATTTAGGATGCGCAGAGCCCCTAATTGATATAAATTAAGACTCAAACAACTGCGATTCATTAAAAATGTTGGGAAGGATGGGGCCTCTTTAGGCGCCCCATTGACCAACTTTAGACTGCCTGCCAGTTTACTTTCTTACAATAGACTGAATCCGGTATATTTATAGGGTTTAAGCCGAGCCAAATGTATAAATTAGCTTTTTTTCTTCTTTTTTTTCCTCTTCTTCTTCTTCTTCTTCTCCGTGGTCTTTTTTCATCTAGTTAAGATCTTTGGCATGTTTAAGCGACACTATCTGGGGAGGAAAGTTTCTTATTCCGTCCTTCATTCGCCATTATCTTAGCAAATGCGGACTTTTTGGATGCGTAGACACGTATCTCTTTTGTATTCATATAAAGCCCAGGCTCCAATCAAAGGCACAAAAAGCCCTCGCACTACACAGTAATAGTAATTTGAAAATAACCCCGTTATGTTCGTACTACTTGTACTCGGGACTCGATTAAAAGACTAGGAGAATTCTCAAATGTTTTCTAGACATCCAAAAACGAAAGGAGGTTGGGTTTTTTTTGGGGTTTATTAAGTCAAACGCGAGTCTAGATAGCTGAAATGGTTTTTATTAGTATTGCCTAACTCTTGACTGATCTTACTTTTTTAAAACCAAGTTTGCCTTTGAATAACAAAATCTTCTGAAACAAGTGTTTTGAGAAATAAAAATTGACAAAATGTTCTTTAGAATGAGGCTGTTATAAGAACGTGTGCTTATATTGCTAAGCTGACATTTGATCTGAAACAAAATCAAAATAAACACCTATGATATACATGTGCATTGTAATTGTTGTTATCGGTAAAGTATAAAAAAATATTCTACGTGTTTATGACGATTTATTGAAGTCAAAACAAAATATTTACCAAATAGTACGAAATTTATTATGAATTTATTATATCACGACAATAATGCTAATGTCTATTTAATATGTGACATTTTGTGTATTTTGTGTAAATAGTTGATCAGTCTTTTAAAATTGAATTTTTTTCTTTTACTGGTATTTTTGTAAATTTTAAGATAACTTAGTGGATCTTGTTATAGCACGTACAGTAATGAGTTAAACATTCTCCAGTTATTTGGTTTTTTTTGCAAAATAATGTAGTATATGTGGGACAAATATAATATATATTGGACAAATATATATATATATCCCACATATACTGCATATTAAAATGCGCACACACATACATCTTCAAAATAACTTTAAACACATCAGATAATACTGGGAATACTTGAAAATTTTATTTCCCAGTAATAAATTCCCTATTCGAAATCACTGTTCGAAAATAGTTTATTTTTTTCCAAAATGATCCATTGCTGAATAGTTGCATGTAACGATATGACGCAAATGCACCCCTTGTTTGCTTTATATTATTTAAATTGTATCTTTAAATGCGCACTGCGTAAAATCTAGACAATCATCGTAAACCATCTCGTAATAAAAAAATATTCAGTAAAAAAAGAAAATATACAGGCCAAAGTTTTTAAACGTCAAAATAAATTTACTTGTACGCTACCCAGGAGACAAAAACTCATGATGAATGTAACATGGATTATGCGCATTCCATGTCCCATTTATCAAAAAAAAAAAACACACACACGCACATTAAACTTTTTGTCATGATTTCCGACAGGCCACGTCCTGTTTCAGTTCATATTCTTGTGTTTTAAAAATAATTTATATAAAACATGACGTAAGTGGTCGTTGGAGACAGATGTTTTTATTTGAGGCAAAAAAATATAGGTTTTAAATAAAATAGACAGAAATTTTTACGAAACATGACTAAAAGGTGCTAGTGGCCGTAAATTCAAATAACTTTAAGTGACATTATATTTGACGTGTCATTATTTAATATAAATGACGTTTTAGGGCATTTGACTTTCGATCTCATAATACATGTATATTTAGACATCACTGATTGGTTTTTTTTTTCATTTCCAGTTTACTAACATTGTTTAAAAAATGTTATTAAATAATATTTTGAACATCTATAGATAGGCCTATTAATTATAAGATCGAAAGTCGAATGGCCTAAAACGTAATTTATATTAAATTATGACGCAGGATTCTATGACATATTTTATTATATATAGAGGATTATGACACAAGAATTTACGCACAAGATGTTATGATACATTTTATTATTTATAGGAAATTATGGCATATTATATATGAAACAGGATGATGTCCAATCATAAGAATTTACGCACTGTTTAGCGCATTAGTAGTCGATATTGACAGGTTTCAGTGTTTCAATGAAGTTTAAAATCTTGCAAAAGACAATATTGGACATCAAATTTTCTGACCCTTTACCCTCCTCCCAATCCTTCCCAATCCCCCAATTATGAACCCCCGTCCCTGCAACCTCTCAGACATATTTTATGGACTACCTTATTAAGTACCAAATAAAATGGCATCGATGAGCAACCCATTGCAAAATTTACTTTGTTTTTTCATGTGGCAAATTTCTAACGAAAGACGTCTTATTTCTGCATGGGTAATTGTTTTAAAATATGCTCTGCAAAAATGTTAGTTGTAAATTTTGTCTTTTCCAAGCATAGAATTCAATTACGATGTTGAATCCGTCTAGTTTTTTATATATTTTTTTACACACTGCACTAGTGTTGTTGGCTGGATGTTTATATCCCATAAATCGTTATCTCTTTTATTAAAAACAATCAATTTCCGCTAACGAGCGCCTGTTGTTGAGGGTTGGTACACAATTCGTTGCAAATTAAATGTCTAGACGTTTTTCTTTGTTTTTTTTTCTTTCTTGTGTAAACATTCTAAAAAGTTCTACTAGTGACGTCATTAAAATAAAGTACGGATGAATTAAAAATTAAGGCTGCGCCAAAAGCTTGCTCACCATGCAAAATATTACTACAACATGTTTTGCTTCAAATACTTACAATAAATGTAAACTTCTATTTACATAATGTGGAATAGGTTTCAACTTGGGTTTAACATTTTAAAATGTCCTGTTTATTTATAAGAAAAAAAGGGGGGAGGGGAATTGAAAATAAAACCAATGTTGCCATGCAGATTTACGTTTTTTCCCCACTTTTTCCTTCATTTTTTTAAATAAATAAACGGAAACTCTGGTGGACGACCAATTCCACATTTGTAAAAATAAATTTTACAATTACAATAACTATTTGAAACAGAAAAGCCATAGACTTTTATTCGAATATGATATAAACATATCTGGTTAGTCATATTCGTTGTCGAGATTTGGGCCAGGGATTGTATCTTATTTGCATGTCACTTGACAAATCGTGATGAATTTCTAGAAAAATGTATTTGATAGCTTAGTGTAACTATCTGTCCTGTTACACTATAACGAAATCCGATGGACCTAATTGCTGTAGGTCGTCAGAGCAGGGCTATATCGGGGGTTTTCATTGCTTCTTATGATTACCATGATAATTTTATTATGAAAATCAGAGAAACTGAACGTTCATAAACGTTGTTTACGATCGGTTCCAGTAATTGGCGTCGCTGGGACCCAGACGTCTTTCTTGTTGTCTTTTGACTTTGTCCAAATGGCCAGTGTATGCACTCGTCTGTCAGGGTAGTTACGTTTATGGTAATAAAATTAAGTGTTTATTTGCTTGGTCAGATCGTTAGGGGCTTTTTTTCTTATAGTGGATATTGGCCCAACGCCTAGAAATCCACTGCTTTGTTTGCGCATATGATTGCTCGCCAAATTGAAGTACCCTTGTTCAAAGAATCCATTGATTTGATTGAAATTCCTTGAAAACGCCGCCTTGTAAACATGCATTGTGTTGTGCATAAACCCGACCCAAAAGGATTACACCCACATTTCAGCTTCAATTGCTAATTATAATTGCTCAATTTATATTCCCTAGTATAGAATTTGCTTGTCCACTAGGGTCTGAGTTGTTATTTTTTATAATTCGAAAATGTTTCGTTTATAATTGTACTTAAAGATACAATTTGAAACAAATCTCTTAAGACATGTTTCCGGATTCAATTTTATTTTCAAATTATTGAAATAATCTCACTGTGGCTTTCAAATTGGAAAAAAAAATTCTTCTACAAAAACCACAAATTCTTCAAAAACAATTCTACAAAAACTACAAATCCTACAATGAATTCTAACAACAAATTCAAACGACAAGTTTTACACTTGGGAAAATAAATGTAGCAATTATAACACGTATTTTAAGCAATTTTAAGCAATTAACCATCATTATTTTAAATTTTAAAACCATTTAAAAACCATCATCATTTCAAAATTACTGTACCACCCCATTGAGGTGGCAATCACCGAATAATATTGAGTTGATGGATTACACCCCCAACCACATGGAATATCACTTGCTTGCTAGTAGGGTAACGAGTTGAATTGAATTGAATTGAACTGAAATGTTTATTTTTATATAACCGTGTACTTTCATAACCTCTTTATTGCGTTTTTATTTGTCCCTACTCATCAAGGAGCGTTGAAAATGATCAATTTGAATGCATTCATTCTCCTTTTTTTCCCCAACCCCGAATGCTTAAACTTTCCCATATTTCTTTTTGAATATGCTAAGCAATTCCCTTGATAATTTATCGGAGTAGGAAAGTAAACTCGCTCGCATTGCCTTCTTCGACGGTGAATGCCACTCGTGAAATAAATGAACAATCTCTCTAAACGTTCATTACACTCGGGTTTATTACAGCAATGGATGTTCAATCTATTTTATTCTCGGAGATATTGCTAGTGGCTGCACGCAATGATGCCGAAATAAGTAAAATATGAAGAATCCATAGCTCTTAACCCGCATAATGCTTCGCGTTTTCAGATACCAGTTTGTAATTTTATTGTCAGAATTATTTTGTTGATCGCTCTTAATACCCTAGTTGCTCCTCAGCCCTTCAACCTCTTCGCTAAAGATTTTTTTTTATCTATCTGAATTTAGTTGCTCTTAACTGGATTTGAAAGCAGTCTGACAAGGAGTGATATCAGTTAATGCAAAATTTTACGGCTTCTACTTACGGGTGTAGATGGTCGTGTGGCACTTTGATTTTTTTTTTTGCACTGGTATCTCCTTGGGTACGATGGGCTTTTTTATTTTTCTAAATTTCCATTCAATAAAGCCAGTCGAAAATGGGACACGCTGTTACCCTTAACGAGAAATTACCGTGCAACTAATTTCCTTCATCATTTCTTCAAATCCGAAATCACGTTTCGGATTAGGCAAACTTAATAAACTGTCTCTGACACTGAACGGTGAAATGTTTCATAGTTAGTAATTAGTTTATATCGGTTTTATTTTTGGTTTTTTTTTCGTCTTGTGTGCTCTTCGATCGTTTCAGCGAAAGAGCTTTATCTGAACTAGGCTTATACGTTATAAAAATCGCTTAACTAAATCATCTTGGTAAAGAGATGCTATAATTTTCATCGCAAGATGTTTTTCATTTTACTCGAGGGCATGGTTGAGATGATATTACGTCTGCAACACTAAAAAAATTGATTGATATTTATTATTTTAGCATAATATTGGCTACAAAAACACAATGTTGTTTTAATTGGAACAATTTCCCGAAATTGCTTTTTTTCCCCATATTTGTTTCCGTGGATTCAATTTTTTGGTTTGCATATTTACAATATTATTAAAACAAACATTGCACGATGAAAGAAAAGAAATGAAATGTAAACTAATGCTCGCAGTTAGCTATTTTAATTGAATATTTTAATGATTTCTCGGCTCCTTATGTGATTACGCTCCCATTAACAAGTACATTCAGAAAAGGTAATAATTTAAGCTTGACATATGCATTCATTATAAATGAAAATCTGTGAGAAATCTTTCTTTAAAAAATTAATTTTGACTCTAATTCTTTGTTTATTGCCGAAGTAATTATTGAATATAATCACATGATCCCTTAGTTTACTGACTTTTAGGAATTTTAAATAATTATAATTTATGGTAATTAGTTTCGGCAGGATAATTAACGTTTTTTAAAGAAAACTCTTTAAGTTGTAGTTTGTCTAAGTTTCTTATTTCGATATTATGCATGTATCAAATTCTTAATTCACCTCTGACGAAAATTATAATAACAAATTTTGCATCACATAAATATCATGCATAGAAAGTATTTTAACTTAATTCTCTTTCTTGCGAGCGGATTTTCGAGGTGGATGAGTAATAATAATAATTTGAATTCACGACGATTTCACGAGCATTTTGTTGAAAAATTACGGCTTCAAATGTATGCAAATTACGCATTACGCATTACAGAAACAAATCTTATTAGACCAACCAGCAAAAAAATAATGCAGCCAAAAATAATACATTAATATAAAGCAGTACTCTGCACTTCAGGTATAAATAAACTTATTACGCAGTAAGTCTGTACAACACTGTCTCTACAGTTGTTGAAAAATGCATTTTGAAGTAATTTAAATGTGCTATTTTTGCCAATATATAGGATCTAATATCGAAGACACATAAATTATAGAACGAACATACATGTAACTAAATATATATTCGACGTAACCTAATTCTTTCATGATATATATAAAAAAACACTAGCGCTATCAGTAGATACAAGATGTTGTTGAAAAATGCATTTTTCCGTAATTTATATAGTAATTATATTTATATTCAAACAGAACCAATATATAGCAGTGGCGCACCCAGTACTCACTTGAGGGAGGGGGCACCACTTCATTTGTCTGATTTTTTATGGACGTCGTATACGAAAATTTGAGTTACGAATACAGGATTTTAGCCTGCAATTCAATACAAAAAAATATCTGAGAAATTTCCCGAAAAAAAGGAACACCGTAACGAAAATCTTCCAAATTTGAGTTTCAAATCCGATATTTTATCCTTAACATTTTATAAATATTTGTCATTGTTAAGAGAAACGCCGTAGGCAAACAATTTGAAAAAACTAGAAAGAAATACACTGTAATATTAAAATAAGACCATTTAAGTAAGAAAATTTCATTTATATACATACATGTATGAAATCATGGACTGCTTTTGGCCGCCCCCCCCCCTTGGGTGCGTCATTGATATATCGCATCTAATATTCTGTGTGGAATATGTATATATCAGAAGATATATAACCAATGTACATGTGTATATAACCAAGATATATAAAAAATTGTATCCAAAATATCCAAAGAAATTCATGTCATAGGCGTGATCATGTTCTAATGACACTTTTATGTCATAATTTTGGTTTATATTTTTTTTTTAAAAATACCGCTGTCAAACGATACAAGACGTTTTTAAGCTTAGGATTTTCACTTCTCATTTCATGTATGTCGTCTTTACTGACTTTTTTGGTTGTTTGCTTTTTTATGCAAAATATACGTGCTAGATATCGTTGGCTTTAAAAGCAAGATGAAATGGCAACTGCTTGTAATTAATTAGTAAAGTGAGCGTCTACGCGACAAGCCACTTAGCATATTAATTAGCTGCGCTGGGAAAAAGGTAGTCTAGCAACAATTACGGTATTTCGTCAACAAAAAAAGTAAGTTGTAAATGGCCACGTAAAATGCGATCCTAGTAACGTAACCAAAGCGGCATGTTTGCTTTGGAGGGTCCCATATGATTACGCCCTAATGTTCGGCAATTTATGCCACTGATGCACATGTTGCAAACAAACTGAAATGTCACAGAAATCTCAAGGGTATTAATTGTCAATTCACTTCGTTGTCAATGAAAAAATAAAAAAACCAGCGAAAGGAAATCTTTCCAATAGCTAGAAGTTGAAGAAATTGCTTTTCTCTGACTGATGAACCGTATTAATTAATTTACATGCATTCTATTTATTCAGGGTTGAATCAAGTTAAGCCAGATAATCAGTGGGTTTTAGAGCCTCAAGAGCAAATGGGAAAGCAAACGAATTTTTTTATCATATATGGACTAAAATGATACGTTTGAATTTAAATATACATATTTCTGTAATGAGCCAAAGTCCAGTGTCTCAAGGCCCAAAAGGCGAGCTTCTTGTACTTGCAGGGCTGTAAAACAATAATCTAATCTACTTTAAAGACAGTGTTCTTTTACGACTTGGTGTCTAGACGTCGGATTACCAAATTGAAACAAAAGCTAGTTGCAAAACACGACGTACTCGTCCTATAATCTGATTTGCAAATTTGTTAGATACCCCCTAACCTCCAAATTACATGCATAGTCACCATTGTCCTAGAACCCAGTTGTGAGAAACAGTTTAATATTTGTCATGATGTCCATGTGCAATCCCATGTTAACAAAATAAACGTCACCAAACAGTTACGAAAAACTAACCATGTTTTATTTCGAATGAAAATTGGTATTAAACATGCTGTGTACGTTTTGGCAGTTTAATTTATTGCATTCATAAAATAATAGTGACATTTGTTAAGAAATTGTTAGTTGTTAACATATTTTACTATCAAGTTGTATCAATACTAAGAAATTGTTAGTTGTTAACATATTTTACTATCATCTCATTTACATTCAATGAATTGTATTGATTTGTAAGATTGATTGTAAGATTTCCTAAGAAAGTTTGCTAACAAGGCAATGAATTATCTTATTGGAATTTATTTCAAATTCCCATTCCCTATAAAAAAGAAATGTCACCAATTGGCGATATGTTGAGAAACTTTACTATCGTTGCAATGAATAATTTTGTTAACATTTATATCAACTTCAAAAAGGTTAACTTCAAAAACGTGTGCATGTACTGTTGACTCTGGCCACAAACCTGCTTTTAAACTCACTTTTAATGTGGCGTAGTTAATGATGTACATGCGTTTTAACACATTTTACCTACAGCATTTCTAGGATTAGTATAATTTTAAAATTAAATTTAACACGTAGAGAATTTGTAAATAATCGATAATTTGTGATCTAGTTATGTTAAGAACTATAAGAGCCCCACGGCGTACCTGAAATAAAACATTTCTAAATAAATTTCTTGTGGACATGTACATGCAATTTCTTCATTTATAATACATTTGCGAGCAAAGAAACTGGCCCACAAACAATTATTTAGAAAGAAAAATATATTTGTTGAACCAAGTATATGTACAATTGAAAGTAGGAATGAACAATTTATTGCTCTTTAAAATGCACCCAATTTGATTAAAACTCCTCATCGAAATTTATGGGACATCTGCATTTCTTCACCTCTGTCACTGTCATGGAATTTGGTGTCATAGATCAATTTCAATGATAGTTTTTTTTCTGTGCAATTGGTGTGAAATTATGGCATCGCATTTTCAGGCTATTCTCTTACGAAATTCACGATAAATTTTATTCAATTTAAGTGCATTTGCAAGTGCTTTGAACTGTTCACAAAAAGAGCTATTCCGATTTGAAATACGATGTTTCCTTGCTGAACAAAATGCATTTTTATAAAATAAAAAAATACATTTAGGCAGACCGGTTTCTTTGCTCCAAAGTGTAGTTCGAAACACAAACTTTGTAATTAAGTTGATCACAAAAGTAGTGGTTACTGATTCACGACTGCGTGTACAGAATCATAAGCATGTAAAGTACAGACAATTAAACACTGGGAAATACAACAGCTAACTGATGACGTTTTATTTTCGTATCACTTTTGTACAAAATCTGGATGCTTCTTTCCGCAATGGGTGCCAGTGTTGCTTGAAGGGGTTGGTCACCGCTATTTTCGGTAATTTGAGGGGGGAATTCGGTGTCATTCGCACTCGCACTAAGTGCCCAAATGTGCAAATCGATGAAATGAATGATAATTTTAGATCGAGGATTAGTCGGAGTGTTTTAAAAGCCTCGCATTGGCTTTTCTCTAGCGTTTCAACTAAGCTGCTGAAATTCACCAATTCGTCCACTAGGACACCCCCCACTGCCCCCATTACCCTACCCATCACAAGGACCAAATCCTGGTATTTTGGAAAGTGAAATCGCGCTGCGTTTTGCGTGCGACGTTTTCCGAAAACAATATAATGCTTTAATTAGCCTCACATGGCTGAATTTAGTAATCTGGGCGAGAATATGCAAACTGCTGTAATAAAAGTAATAATTTTGTAAGCTGAAATTTAAATTACGAATTATAACTGGGTCACCAGTGTCCATTTGGGGTTCAAGCCGCTCGGTTTCAGGGGTTCTAATTGCCCATGAGCTAAAACAAATGAGGCAATTTTGGCAGCGAAGATGGCCCGCTGCTATGCCGAGCATGCACTTGGCCAGATATGGGAATACTTGGCGCCCGCTGGAACGTCCATTTGCACGAAATGCCATGAGTGAGAGAGTTTTAATTCCGAGGTTTGGTCGTCTGTCCAGATTTTTCAGTTTTTGATTTATTTACGCAGAGTGACTCGTTGGAATGTTTGTGGACACCACCCCCCTCCCCAATTCCTGAAAATACGTCGACAAATAAACATAAAGGTGAACTCCGTTCTAAGCTCTTGCCTCTCCTCAAGGGCACATAGTAGAGCCTTGACTCTAGCCTGTCCTTCCAGCCACGTGTTGTAAACATTAATCGAGGAAATTGTTCCCTAGATCGTCAAATAATGTAAGTTTTAAATTATCCGCAACAGTAGTTTTCATCTGTGATTAACATTATGAAATTGAGTAGCTAGCAGAACAGGTTTGGTAGGTCTTAATGTCTGAAACGTTAAAAATACTCCAGTAGGCCTAACAAAAGTTTGATGGCAAACTTCACTGCATGACTCTTAGAGAACCAATCAGATCGTTTGTTTCAGGCAGTGAGTCTTGAAAAATCAAACATGTTTCATTCCGGGGCAAAGGCGAGCCTGGCATCCTGGGTGAGTCCGTAGGTGAGGCAACAACGTGTTTGATTTTCGGGACTGAGTCCAGGCGTGAGGTGAGTCCCCACTATGTTTTCACCCTAATTGTTTCGGAAAATTGAGGATCAATCTGCGTATTTGTGTAGCGGACAACCGATAATCCTAACTTGTGAATTCTTTACAATGATATAAGATATTAAATGTTTTTGTTCCATGGAATTTGGCAGGATTTTTCAAACAGATTTGGTAATGTTTTTGCATTTCTTTGGTTATTAGAATTTCGCCATATTTACATAACCCCCTGTTATTCCCAATATATAGTGCGCGAAATTTCAACGTCTTGCGATGGTATGATTAATAATCACAGTGAAGTTTACTAATACGTGTACAGTACATGCACACCTTTTAAATTTTTTAAACATTTAAGTCAGTTTGATTTTGCTAATCAGGTATTTCTTGGGATGGAATTTGAAAATAAGTATTAAGCGTACAAAAGAAGTTGATACGCGTGTTAATTTTAACCAGATTCGTTATCGAAACGTTTCTTAACTTAGAACCAATTTGTCATTACTTTCTGATGACGTATTTATGAAGTTAACCTTTTGGAAGTTGACATAAGTGTTAACAAAATTATTCAGTGTAACGATTGTAAAGTTTTTCAGCATATCACCAATTTATTTCAAATTTCCATTCCCAATAAAAAAATTGGGAATGGAAATTTGAGATAATTTTAAATAAAATAATTCATTGTCATGTTAGCAAAATTTCTTAGCATATCATCAGTTTTTTATAACTATTTTGATGACAGTTCTTTTGTTAACCTCGATTTATTTGGAATGGAAATTGGTATTGAACATGGGGTATACGTCTCGACAATACAATTCATTGAATGTACGAGATGATAGTAAAATGTTAACT